>OZ026553.1:4044008-4119008 GCA_964020155.1 Chondrilla cf. caribensis
GTGTGCGTGTGTGTAAATGTGTCTGTACACACACACACACACACACACACACACACACACACACACACACACACACACACACAGCAAGCTGTTATGGAAACATTTTGCATGTACAAATGAAAAGACAATTGCACCAAACACACACTACACATGTCACAAATGTCCTCTTTCCCTTTTTCAAACACCATCAGTTTATCTAGATGGTAGTCACAGATCACAAATGGTAAAGGAACGCACAACAGCCCAGATCATGCTCCAAGTTGACAATCACCAATAAAACCTCAATTACAAGCCATTAACCATGAAAAAACTGCCAAGTAACAAACACCCCTTACATCATACACCAAGGGATCACAGGAGAAAACATACAAGTGTAACACACGCCCCAACACCTGGAGTGACCGAAGGGTTATGCAGGGTAACCAGGAGTATTTAAAAACCATTGTAACAATGAGAATATTGGAATCTATGGTAACAGTGAGTATGCTTGAACCCATAGTAATGGCATCCACAGTACCAGTGTGTGAGTGAATCCTGATAGGTGTGGGTTCTCCACAGGTCAACACGCTATACCAGCACAATGCCTGCTTCAGTTGGTACAGAAGGCTGCAAACATCCGTCCATTAGAGATTCCAACATATCCATACATCTGCTCACTTCAAGGCTCGGTGATAGCGAGGAATGTCTACATTGCATTGCCACAATGTGGACGTATGTACATACGTACATACCTCCATGAATGAACAACACACACACACACACATACACACACACACACACACACACACACACCACACACACACACACACACACACACACCACACACACACACACACACACACACACACACACACTCACACACACACACACACACAAACACACACACACACACACACACACACTCACACACACACACACACACACTCACACACACACACACACACACACACACACACACACACACACACACACAAACACACACACACACACACACACACACACACACACTCACACACACACACACACACACACACACACACACACACACACACACACACACACACACACTCACACACACACACACACACACACACACACACACACACACACACACTCACACACACACACACCTCTATGAGGATTGAAAACAGATACATCATAGATATTTCCAGCTCTTGGTGGTGGCAAAGAAGTGACAGGTTTCGTACCAACAATCCCAGTTCTGCAGAGACATACAAGTAAAACAAACTCCATATCAAATACAAAAATTCACATATAAATACATAATATACGTATGATGCATGTACATACACTATATTAAATGGTACACATACGTACATGCATATACATATGTACGTATGTAGGCATCATATAAATACATAATATATGATGCATGTACATACACTATATTAAATGGTACACATATGTACATGCATATACATATGTACGTATATACGCATACACATACTTATAGTGAGTATGTAGACTATGTAATACTGTACACACACAGTTTGTGGATGCTGTGTGCGGCAAAGAAATTGATTAAAATGGGTTGTCCTTACAGCAACAAACCAAGAAAAGAATATCAATTTCTCCCAGCTAATGACAGGAGGTGAACTTTGAACTTTGCACCTCGGTCTTCTGAAGTGAATTCCTAGGAGGAGCTAATGAATTCCCCCTGTCCCCTGAAAATCATTTCCCCTGTTAATGAGGATCATTTGACAATATCTAATTTGTTCTGTCAGGTCCAGCGGGTTCAGTCTACAGGTGATGTCAACATGAGGTCAGATAACAGCGGTTTGAGTCATCCAGACAGGTGACCAACCAGACAGGTGACGGCTCTCGAGGAACATGATTACATGTACCCGCATGCACAGCTGAAGGAACATGTCTATGCACACATGTAGTAGCAGGTGGTTCAGAAGCCTAGCTGGAGTATTTCCGTACATGGTACCTTACTGTCCTCTGTACAGTACTAGGTGACCCACAACCTTCACTGCAGTACCAGGTGACCTATAACCATCCCTACGGTACCACGTGACCTTCAGCCTCTTTGCAGGACAATAGACTGCTAACCCTCAACACAACGAAGGTGATTCCAACCCTGTACGTACGTACTGTATACACACACTCACACACTGTGCATACTGTATAATATTATACATATACACCATACACACACTCATAAACTGTAAACATAACACATATGAACACACACTGTATATACTGTATATACGTGTATACCATTTACACACTCATACACTGTATACATAATACGAACACACACTGTACATACTGTGTGTACATTCTCATATACTATACACACTCATAGGGTGTCCAGCAGCGTGACCAGTCTCCAGTTATGGCATCAACACCAACTGGTCATGTTCCACTGCATTCCATGCATGCTGACACATTGTGCCCAAGCAGGGGAGTAACCATGGAAACAAAACATGCTCATGCCATGGATGCATCTGCCAACAAACATTGTTCGGCTTGAGCAAGAGTGAATACCGTTGAAATAGTCTAACTGGCTTAGTAAGTACTTTGAAGGGCACACCAAATCTGCACTTCTTATCAGAGGTACTTGCTATCAGTACTGGTTGACATAGTGTACATGAGCTGAGACTGAGTGAGGTGTACTCACTAACCAGGAGTATGTACTAACCAGGAGTATGTACTAACCAGGAGTATGTACTAGCCAGGAGTGTGTACTAACCAGGAGCGTGTACTAACCAGGAGTATGTACTAGCCAGGAGTGTGTACTAACCAGGAGTGTGTACTAACCAGGAGAATGTACCAACCAGGAGTATGTACTAATTAGAAGTGTGTACTAGCCAGGAGTGTGCACAAACCAGGAGTATTGCTATGCAAGTTGCACTGTACTTACACAATACATGTGATAACTCCGACTGGACTACAATAAACAGTATAAGTCCACACCACACTGAAGTCTAGGGTTAACTATCCACTGATATTCATTGAAAGGTTTTACCCCAAGGCGAGAAACTGCTAGATCAGCAGCTCTCAAAGGGTGAGTTATGCAATCAGACAGGTTTGTGTAAACAACTGTGCAAACACTTATCAGCTGATGGGAAGGGCAAAGCTATGAATATCGTTACGATAAGATGACTTCAGAATACCCAATGGCATAATGGCTACAGGGGGGAGCGAAGTACAGCTTCCCCCAGTGTGGAAATCAACAAAATTTGTCATAACTTTACATATATTACGTGTATGCATGTAGGTATGTATGCATTAACAGGTGCAAGAAATGAAAAAAAAACTCCCATTCAATTACAAGAGATTCTGATAAAGGTATTGATTCGGGTCATGTTGTGTGTACTGTAGCAGTGTGTGTATTGTGTGTACTGTAGCAGTGTGTGTATTGTGTGTATTGTAGCAGTGTGTGTATTGTGTGTACTGTAGCAGTGTGTGTATTGTGTGTACTGTAGCAGTGTGTGTATTGTGTATATTGTAGCAGTGTGTGTATTGTGTGTACTGTAGCAGTGTGTGTATTGTGTGTACTGTAGCAGTGTGTGCATTGTGAGTACTGCAGCAGTGTGTGTCCTATTGTATGCACAGACAGACAGTTACAACTGTTTTTGGAATGAATGTTTCAATGCGTGCATTACTTTTGGTCACTCACACAAGTCCGGAAGAGTTGGGTCTAGGTTGTGCGGGGGCGGGTGGATCAGAATCTGCCGAGTCACTTTGGGAAAACAGACGGCAGCAGCTACACAACAGTCTGCAGGGGGAATCCCCAGGGACAGAGATGAAGCATTGTTAGGAAGGGCAGAGTGTACCATGTAGGGAGGGAGGTGAGGTGGTCGTCCAAACCTGCTCACCACAGACCTCAAATAAACATGCACATACACATGAATAACCATAGAGTGGTTCAGTGGGAAACACGTCACATTTTTGTGGCGCTGGATTTTTGGAAAACACACAACATTTGCCTGAAGACCTGTTTTAGTAACACCTCTTCATTACAAGCCTCTAAACTGAGGAAATCTCTACAACGAGGGCACCATTCTGTGTACTGGTGTAGTACTGTAGTGTATCAAACCTACAAATGTAATAAGGACTGACATTCAGGTCTCAAGGTGTCCTCAATAGTGAGCTACTGCTGTATACAGTACACACACACAACATGTTTAGACCACTTCCAGGACTTGATGCTTGCTATGGAATACAAGGTGTGTCCCAATACCCCCAAAATTGGCAAAATGTCAAGTAAATCGAAGTCAACAGATGACCCCAATCACAATACAAATTCTCTATAAAGACCGCCAAAGGGATCAAGATGTGCTGGGCTTTGTAGACAGGTGGTCTTTATATAGATGTGCCTTAAATGTATCATACCGGATGGTTCAGTAGTGGTTACTTGAGTCAGGGGGTTCTTATGTACAGGTGGGCTGTAGTATAGGCATCCCTACATGTACATTACAAGAGGCTCAGTGTATCTATATACAGATCACCTGTCCCACTACTATTAAACTATCCAGTACCTCAACTCCACTATGTATGTACATTGAGGTATACTCCTATGTATATATGGACAACCTGTCTACAGAGACCACCATTTCTTGGTCACCTGGGTGGTCTTCATAGACAGGTTCCACTGGGCACAATTCTGGTCTACCACATGAAGTTTATCAAGTGTTTCAAATCTGATGCAAGCCCCCATTCTCACCAGATGATCTAGTCCAAGGGGGTATTGGGTGACAGCCACACACACACCACATACACACAGATGTGATCACAGAAGTGAAACAGTATATGGCCACAGGGTACAAGATATCTTCGTGTACAAAGATTCCACTATGCAGCAGTCTGCTGTGACTTCACTGGGTTTGCCGAACTGAGAATACAGACACACATCCGTTACTAAACTATTATTACGTGTCCATTACTACTATTTGTAGTAATGGACACGTCTCGTATTTAACCAGATGAACTAGTATGTAGCAGACACACACATATGAACTGGGTAGCCTATAGTACACACGGAGCACAGAGACACACATGCAATACTGAGTGGCATCGAGTATTATGTACTGGTGTACACGGACAACACCAATACAAACATTTGATCACGTCAGGGATCTATTGTTACTGCTACACATGGACCACAGAGACACACAGCTAATACTAAGCCACATCAAGTATTACTGGCACACAGACCACAGACACACACAGCTAATACTAAGCCACATCAAGTATTACTGGGACACAAAGACCACAGAGACACACAGCTAATACTAAGCCACATCAAGTATTACTGGCACACGGATCACAGAGACACACAGCTAATACTAAGCCACATCAAGTATTACTGGCACACAGACCACAGACACACACAGCTAATACTAAGCCACATCAAGTATTACTGGCACATGGACCACAGAGACACACAGCTAATACTAAGCCACATCAAGTATTACTGCCACACGGACCACAGACACACACAGCTAATACTAAGCCACATCAAGTATTACTGCCACACGGACCACAGACACACAGCTAATACTAAGCCACATCAAGTATTACTGGCACACGGATCACAGAGACACACAGCTAATACTAAGCCACATCAAGTATTACTGGCACACAGACCACAGACACACACAGCTAATACTAAGCCACATCAAGTATTACTGGCACATGGACCACAGAGACACACAGCTAATACTAAGCCACATCAAGTATTACTGGCACACGGACCACAGAGACACACAGCTAATACTAAGCCACATCAAGTATTACTGGCACACGGACCGCAGAGACACACAGCTAATACTAAGCCACATCAAGTATTACTGGCACACGGACCGCAGAGACACACAGCTAATACTAAGCCACATCAAGTATTACTGGCACACGGATCACAGAGATACATACACTTTTGTGTACAGCAAAACCTGTGCTCAGTGATTAGTGATTTTCTAACATATTCAATTGCCTACTAGCGGTCACCACACAATAGGTGTGATCGGGAGCATTGTTGTCCCAGAAGAGGGAAGGCTTCATCGCTGGTCTCAGTTACAGTAGAAGGTTTCAAGTGTACATAGCTCTGGTACATTCGTTAATTCGTAACATACATACATTCACACACACATACATACATGCATAAGATACATACACGCATATACGTATATATGTACATACATACCTACAGTGTACATCATACGTACACACATTCATAAGATCACATATATACAGCTCAAACATGTAAATACAGGGTGTTCCTTATCATTTACCTCTTCACATAATATATACACTGTCCCTCTACAGGCAAGTACACAAGTAGTAGAAGGCATTGAATACAGGTAATAAATGTACATAAAGGGGGGGGGGAGTGTTGCTATGCTACTCACGTGAGTCCACCGGTGTTTGGGCTCGGCCGGGTTGGAGGAGGACGGACGGGATCCCTCGTGTGACCGTGGGGACGTGGAGGACCGTACAGCTTGCGAACATGAATCTTGTCCAATTCAGAGATCTCCTCATTCTTTTCAATACCCCGAGGAAAGCCATCTCCCTTGATCCAATCTGGAGGGAAACTGTAAAGGAAAAGAGATAAATCCTTTGAATACACCACAGAAGTGAGATGTTTCATTCCTTGGTGATGTCCAATGTTGGACACGGTTGCTTGTACATACAAACTGTATCCTCTTATGATCAAGTACAGGATTGCACAATCCCACGCGATATTGCATAACCTCACCTGTAGTGCATTATGCTCTTGGGGTCCCACTCCGTCCCGTTGAAATCGCTTCTTTTGAACCGCTGGAAGAAATTCTTCTCAATGCGTTCCATGTTCCAGAAATTTGGAGGTCCCATCATCTCCTCAATCACCTTGTCCCTGTTCCACTCGAACCCCCGATCGAAGGGAGACTGGTGTTCGTGAATGAGTCCCATGGTGTGCCCGAACTCATGCAACACGGTGCCCTTGTCTAAGAAACCCAGGTTCATGGTCTGCGACTCTCTCGGGATATACTTTGAATCAGACCCGATGTAGGCCCACGACCCCATTCCCTCCTTGAAGTCAACTCGGATGTCGCTCTTAGCAGCGTCGTCAACCTTGTGCCACTGGATAGCACAATAGTCACTCCACTCACTTGCCCACTGGAGGATTTGGCTCTCCTGTGGGTGCTGGACCATGAAGAACACGTAGAGGTCGTCCTTGTGCCAAAGTTTGTTCAGGTTCCCCACTGCGTCCAATGGGGCAATGAGTTCAACATCGTCCGGGACCCCGGGGGGCGGGGGCGGAGGTTTCACGAAGTGTTCGTCTTGGGGCAAAATCCTCTCGAAGCAAACCTGTAGCATTAATCAACCCAGACAAAACATTCAATGTATTAACACAAGTGAAGGGAGGAGGGCACATAACATGACGTATCTACAAGTATTTTGAGGATAAAACAATGGAAAGGAGCTAACCTTTCCGGGGTGGTCACATATATTCTTGGGTTTTACTCCTTCGAGGTCAGGTTTGACTTCTTTTTGTTCGGTCGTGGCCATCTCGTCAGAATCTTTCCTGAAGGAGATGGAAGAGGAAGGGAAGAGGGGGTCACGTGGTTCAGCACAAAATGGCCACCGATTGTCGAGTCATTAGATGTGTGTGCATCCTTAGATATATGCTTTAATTCAGTCAAATTGAGATAATAGCATTCGTTTCGTATTAATTATTTGTATGTTAAATGCCTCCGAAAGCACGAAAGAGAAGAAAAAAAGACAGTCTACCACAAGAAAAGAAACCTAAAAGCAGCTCCAATAGAGGTAAACAGGAAAGAGTAGAACAAACGGATGTTCGTACTTGTGAAACCAATGAGAGTGGTAGCAATGATAAGTCACAGTTATTGTCAGATGTAATATGCTCTGACGAGTTAACGTTTGAGGTGGACACACTGAAAGGAGTTCACAATGTTCAAGACGATCCAGAAGGAGATGAAGAGGATAGTGGAAAGGTTGTCGTTGTCATGAGGAACAAGACCAGTTCAGAAAAGGAGAAAGCTAGACAGGCGAGACTGAAACAACTCGCTGAATACAACAAAAGAGAAGCAAGCCTCGCCAGAAAAGAAAGATACAATAGGAGGTGTGTTGTAATAGATTTGTTGTAGGCATTGTTGAAAATGTCTCTCATGCATTTCGTTTGTAACTACTCAACTGAATTCACCTTTTGACGCAGTACATAAATGGAAATAGTTGTATTTTGATATTATTTTGTGCATGTTTGTGATGCATAGTACTAGTGGCAGTGATGATCAAATTGGGAGATCGTCTGATCCATTATTTTAACACAATCAAACTCATTTGCCGAATGGTGGGAAATACGGCATGCAGCTAGTGTGGCAAGCATTGTGAATGAGTTACGTACAATTGCAAATCTGCTATTTTGGTCTATTTGATTTCTACTTTACTTGTTTTTTTCGTAAAGGTACGGCGTTGAAAGTCAACTGCCAACTGTAGATGAAGATAAGGAAGCTGGGAGAAAGGTGCAGTGGAGAAGAGACAGTCAGTTGGTCACTGTGCACTGTATTGATTCAGCTGCAGAGGATAATGGAAATGGGAAGGACACCAACACTGGAAATGGGAACAACACTAGAATTGAAGACGGGGACAGTACTGGTGTTGAGAGTGAAACTGGACATGCCACTCAACCTGGGGTAGTGGATGAACATGAACTACCAGCCAGCGAGGACGTAACATTCAACACCCATAGTGGACCCGTAACTGGAGACAACCCACACAGAGAAACATTGAAGAAAACCAGACTGGGGAAGAGTAAACGTGTGAATATGACAAAATCAAGACGCAAGAAAGATGATCCACTATAACTTTGAGAAGACACATCGTCAACCATTTGTCCGTTCTGTTTCAAATACACTGTGACGACATCTGTTTCTAAGTGCTGTAGTCAGTGTACTCAATAATGCACCAGCCTGTCTTGTGTGGTGTCCACATGATAGATTTCTCACACCCCCACGATTGGCTGATTGATTTTAGTCAGCATCAAGGAATGCATGAGTTACCATTATTGGTGTATTATGATAGGATGTGTATGCTGTGTTTCAATTTTTGTCAGTAGGTGGGTGACATATTGACCCTGTTGCCCTTCTTATCTTACTAATAAGATATTTGATGTAATAACTGGAACTGCTAGCAATGGTGCTTTATCAATCCTGTCATTGTTAATTGGGACGTGCGTGAGGGGGTGTTTTGTGTTACTGGAAATGGAATACAGGAAGATTGCATATTGGGCATGCCAACTCCACCCCCTGTCACGAACATCACCATCCCTGTGGCCACCTGTCTCGACATAAAGCGTGTGTGTGTGTGTGTTTGTGTTTGTGTTTTGTGTGTCGGTCTGTGTGTGTTTGTGTGTATGTGTTCTGTGTGTATGTCTGTGTGTGTTTGTGTGTATATGTTCTGTGTGTATGTGTGTGTGTGTTTGTGTGTCAGTGTGTGTTCTCTCTGTGTGTGTGTTTGTATGTATATGTTTCTCTCTCTCTCTCTCTCTCTCTGTGTGTGTGTCACTGTGTGTGTGTGTGTGTGTGTGTGTGTGTGTGTGTGTGTGTGTGTGTGTGTGTGTGTGTGTGTGCATGAGGAATGTGTTCTATGCAGAAACTGGATACTGTGAAGAAGCCGACTTTGGTTAGTCCGTGCTTCACATTCAATGTGAAGAAAATGCTGAAAAAAAGCCTCTTTCAAACTCCTCATCCCACGGCTTTCAGTGGTTGCTTCATGATAGAGGTGGTACTTTTTCTCCAACAGTACACCAGGATATTATATAAAACTAAAATAAATAGACTGACGTAAGTGATGGGCTGTTCCTCCCACAAATTTTGATTTCACCACAGCATACGTCATTCGCGCAGTCTGCTTGTTCCCAATGCTCCCTGGTTATGGGTAATTGTTGTCAAAAATACAAAACTACCACATGAAATAGCTACCTACATGTACAGAAGCACCTGTACCTAATCTGAATACACTGCATATAAGCTATGCAGTGCTCCATAGTGTGTGATATACTGTGTGCTCACATCTTCACAGTATCTGTAGCTATATATGTTGTGTGTACACGTTAGCTTATGCTATCAATAAGCAGTTCAGCAGTGAATATTGTGTGATACACAATACACATTATGTGAATTATAATGGATGAGATACCTGCCACTGGTGTATGACCATGTGCACAGGGAAACATCACAAACTCCACCAGATCCTAACAAACACCGTGCATGGATGTTGTATGTGACAGATACGGGAACCAATATCATTGGTTCTTGAAACCTCTTGCCGGAGCAAATTTAGATTCTTCCCAATTTGAACCAGAGATACTTCTTGGAAGCATGACCAGAGGTTTGGTGGAGTAAAACTAAACTAACTTCCCGCTCCACCAAGTGTTCTTTTCGATCACAATCCGTGTAGTGGGCGTGCATACCAGCGTATCTCCTAACCTCAAGATCACGTTTTGACATAACGAAATGAGGCGTGTGTGGTGTGCAACAGTTGCACGTCGGTAATGATATTCATTGCCTATAACGATATTCATAGCGGAACGCCCTGCCTAATAGGGATTATAAGTGCTGGTCAGGACTGCATATTTATCAGGCTTTCTTGCAGGCAAGAACTTAGTAGTAGTTGCTGACGTGTTAGGTGTAGCTAGCTGTAATTCTAACTCTAACGCTATCTAGCTTGCGATCACTTGTATCTAAGACAAACCTCTGCCACTCTACGACATTGATTCAATTTTCTTTTCTGATTACTACCTTTTTCAATACTTTCCGTGAAAATGGCTTTTCCTTGGACCGAAACCATTGCTCAGGAACCGTGGATGGAACCGACCTACAAACAGCATTACCCCAAAAGCGACATCGTGGCCAATCCACAGTGCGCCTACTATTCGCCAACTGGATCGCCAAACTGCCATTCTCCAGTCTCGCCAGATTTGGTTGAAGGTGAGAGCAGGATGATTGTCGCCTTTAGCGATTTCGTTTGCCGCATCTCGCAGAGCTCCTGTGAGATCGTGCCGCGTCGTGGCCTGCACGCACGCACGCACGATCTCCAGCCTGCGTGTTGCATGTCGTACTTTGTAAGGTGTTTCGGTACTGTGTGTTAGTTGCTCGGTTTGTTATGCGCCACTCAGTAAGGTTTCATCTTATCTGCCTTTTTCCGTTTTCCTTCCATTGCAGTACCCACCTACAGTCCAGTCGGACACGTAGTGGAAGAACGCGTCGCTGACATGGGATTCCGTCTGAAGCAGGAAGTTCACTCGCCTCAACCGCCGCCCTACCCAGCCATCTACAACAGCCCACCAGCATCGGATAACGAATTCGCCAACTCGCCACCAAGGACCCCGGAGCAGTACTCCCCAGTGCAGCCCGAATTCAACTGCAACCCTATCGTCTATTCCTCGTACGAAGGAGCATCCCAGGTGAACATCATCACCCAGTCTATGCCCTACAGACCCCTCTCTCCGCCAACCTCTGCAGAAGAAGCTGTGATGACCAGCTACATGAGCACCCCAATCCCGCAGAACTGCCAGCAGCAGGTTGGGCTCAGCAATGTCCCCACCCCGATGTACGATGGTGGTGTCCCGCTTTTCTCCACCCCCACCACTTACATCCAGCCAATGATGCCCAACATGATGCCATCCATCCACAATCTTGCTGCTGAAGAGGCCAAACTGCATGAGGAGAGACGCAAACCCTTCGTGTGTTTGTACCCGGGTTGCACCAAGCGCTACATGAAGCTCTCCCACCTCCAGATGCACATCCGCAAGCACACTGGAGAGAAGCCCTATGCCTGCGAAGTCGAAGGCTGTGGAAAGCGCTTCAGTAGATCTGACCAGCTCAGACGCCATTCCCGCAAGCACACTGGTGTCCGCCCCTTCGAGTGCGATGTGTGCAAGAGGCGATTCTCGCGTTCTGACCACCTCAAGACCCACATGAGGACGCACACTGGGGAGAAACCTCACGCCTGTTCTTGGCCAAACTGCCCAAAGAGATTTGCCCGCTCCGATGAACTTGGCCGTCACCTCGCCATGCATCGCCGCCACATGGAGAAGAACAGGCTTTACTAATCCTCTCCAACACTTGTTGTGGAAACCACTCTCCGGGGATCTCCTCAGTATGTAGGCTAGGCTAAAGGCAGGGTCCATTCGTAGACGTAAGTAACTCCCTAACCATAGGTTCCATAAATGTAGGTCCTAAACTTCGTAGTTACAGCAACTAAAGTAATAAAATGTCAATAGGACAGTATTAATGGAATAGTTAATGTGTACTTTAATTAACAGTATAACTACTTGTAGGTAATTTTTATACTTTGCATGTCTCGTAAAGATATAACTGTAGTCATGTAATAAGTTAGATATTAATGCTACTGTAAGTTATAACTTAATGAAAGAATTTAATATGTAGTTTTGTAACTTTTTTTTCTGCTACACTACTTTGATTCATGCCATTCATTCAAATCACATGTACTGCTGTGCTTACCTCTTAAGACTCAGTACTTTATAATTTGTCTATTTGTTTAACACATGAATTTGTAAATTATCCTCAAAATGTAATGATATTTGAGTACCTCGAATGAGGTGCTATCCTAGTGAACAAATGTCGATTGCATGCAATTTGAATAGAGATATGAAATGGAAGCATAATAGTTAGCTTGGATGAAGGACTGGGTACTTTACACATAGTATAGTAGGTTGTTGCTTTAACCCTTAGCTTTCAAATGATGCAGCTGACGACCAGCTACGATAGGCTACGTAATTGTCATGTTGGGTGACATCATTGCACCTTGATGTTTACATAAATACCAAAATGGGTTGTCTGGTTCTGAGAAAGCCCAGCCCACACATGTAACATTAGTCTATTCACAAGGTTCAATGAATATCGGATACATTCTTTGGATGACTAGGCCAGCAGAGTATACCTGACTCATCAGCAAGTATTGTAGAAATTTTAAACTTCATGCTTGTGCTTGCATACTAGCATGTTCTATTTTGAGGAGGTTATGCAAACACACGTGTGCACACAACGCAGCGGAATATCATGCACTAGGCACATAACACACACCGCACACTACCTTCACATACATTGCGTACGGTATAGTACCTTCACACTAGATGCAATACACACCTATACACACACACACACACACACACACACACACACACACACACACACACAACACACACACATACACACACACCTTGGCACGCTAATTGTAAAACAGTACACATTTACAACCACACACATATACATACAATTAACCTAGTGGTATACGTATGTCAAGCTAAGTGCATATGAAATTCATCAAGCATACCATCATGTTTCAGCAACTAAGTGCCTGCAACAAAATAAACTGGAAACAATTACTCCACACAAACAAACTGCACATACACCTGGCTCCCCCCTGTAATTTTGAAAATGTCTAATTGTGTACTTAGCACCGTTTGTTGCAGCAAGTGGGGGTAGAGGTCTAACCAACAAGTGTTCTAGTACTGTTTTCATACTTCCAGGCATCCTACGCTCATCTGTTGTTCTAAAGCTATCATTGAGCACCTTGAGGAATGCTGACCAAATAAGGTTTGATGTTACTGCGTGACAGGGGTTTGGTCATGTGATAGGCTCACCAGTATGTACATCTCTGAAGAAAGAATGTACAGCTGTATAACATTATACGTGACTCATGCAGTATCAAATGGCATTTGTATTGTCGAGCGATCATCGGATATATACCATGCATGCATGCATGTTATAGATTGGAGAAAACGGAAGCAGTGTGATAGACTGAATGCAGAACATCGCAGAGAATAGTAACAAGTTTAAATGTAGATAACAGTACAACACTGATTCTGATACACTCTGTGACTGCACAACTATTTTAGGGTGTACACACTCTTATACAATTGGAAGCTTTTCATATGTACTCCTACACACAGTAATTGCATTAGCCACAACTGTAGCTTGGTTACAATGGTGTAGAGATGTGGAACCTTTATAGGTAATGATACATTTAGTGCAGAGAATTCTTGCAGTGTTCACAGCGAGTGGATATGTATATACCTAGCTGGATGTTGAATTCGATCCAGACAGGAGACAATAAAAATTAATATCTTGTAGTGATTGTGTGTACATGTTATTCTGAAAATCTCCAAGTTTGTAGGTGTGGTACAAACATGACACACAGACCAGGAGAATGCATCCATACTTCGGAGTACAAGCATACTAGACTATCCCAGCACATGTCCAGTGTTACAGGGGAAATGGATAAATTAGTACCAATGTACTGAAGCAATTGGCTGTTTGACAGCTAGCAACTTTTGTCGGAGCATTGGCTGAATGCAATGTATAGTGTGTGTACACGGTCTGTGATGGGGTTCTGGTCCTCATTATATCCCTGGACATCTACCGGGGTGATGTAACCATAGATACTCTATGTTAACGGAAAGTATCTATGGTTTAGAGTGTCCCTCAAGTGATTCGGTTCTCATGAAAGAGGACACGTCGGGCCTTTGTAACGCGACTGTGTTTGTGGGGATTCAGGATATTCTCACTCAATTACGAAGCCACCAGCCTCCTTGGAAAAAAAGTTATCACACCGGCTGCGGAGATGACAAACCTCCATGATCAGCGATTTAGTGTTACACGTGACTTGTTCAGCAAAAATGGCTACCGCTGACGAAGACTTACAGTTTTTGGAAGGAGAAACCTTTCATACACAGAAAGAAGCCAGCAAAGGACAAGTGGCCGTGAAGCGATCTTCAACTCTCAAATCGACCAAAAGGAAGACGTTAGCGAAGGGTACAGCGACGTCAGGAACATCAGTGGAGAGTGAGTATGTACGGTCTCAGTAACGTGGAATGGACGTCTTTTGATACATTATATGTAGTCAGTATAGATCCCTTGGTAGATGTTTCAAACATTGAAGCATCTGCCTATGGTAATAACGTGACAAAAACAGTGTAACTGTATGTACTGTGGATGCATGTGTGTGCCTGTGCATGCACGCACACGCACACACACACACACACACACACACACACACACACACACACACATGTACATATGCATATGCATGTGAAGGGTGCTTAAGATTATCCATTCCTAAGGTTCCGAGGTAACCCAGTCCACCCTAGGCCTACAGACTGGTATGAATGTGTACCGCCATGAATACATAAATCCTACGGTGGATCCAACATTGTCACCCCCTTGATTTGTAGCAGTATGGACATTTAGATAGGTGTTCTGTGTGTATTTCAATTTTAGTACACCATTTCTTTGTAGCCCACTTCTCGTGTAATGTGCCCTTGCACTCTGCAGTACTGCAGATTTCCTGCTTTAATATAATGATTATTATGTGTACCCTTGCATCAGAGATTGAAGCCTATGCAATGCAATATTTTCACTAGCTATTGAAATGAAGCTGATTTGTGTTGTAGTGTTTTCACTAACACCTCCTGTTCTTTGTGTATGTAGACCTCCAGGTCTTTGTAAGCGAGTTTCCCGAGGCTGTAAGCCTGCTACGACGATCCTGTTCTGTGGAGTTGAAGAGCATAGAAAATCTCGACCCTCTACTGCTGGCTTTGCAGACAACTGAGCGTGTCTTAGAGGAAGAAGGTACAGTTTGACTCATCAGGATCTGAAAGATTATACCCTAGAAGGCCTGCAAGTTAGGAGAGTTGGTCAAGTTCGTATATGAGCCCCCCTTCTTCTCCAGACTTCAGACTCGGACTTTGAACTGTTCACAGTAGTCTGTGGTCTTGTAGAGGGCCAAAGTGTCAAACATTTTACTCATCAATGTTTGGAAGATTATACCCTACCATGCATTAGAGATGTAGAGAAATTCTTCTTTTAGACAAATAGCATGTGACGCTGTGTATGGTAAGTTGGAAATTTGATACTGTATGTATCTACCTTATGAAAGCCAACTGCACCGGTTAAATTAATCATCCAATTATTATCTGATATGTGCTTGGCGTCCAAAGAAGTCTGAGATTTCACTTCTCAGAGTGACTCAATCTGAAGACTGTCATTGTATTGTGCTTTTCAGTATAACTACCAGAATTGTTGCTCCATTGGGACCATGCAATATAGTGTAACGTCTTCCATTTACTTTTTTCCTCCCCCTGACGTCTTGTTACTCTGCCCTTTCTTCATCTGCAGGTGACCGGATTGCTGATTTCTGCTCAAAGGAAAATGGAATTGAGTTGTTGTTAAAACTCCTCATTGAGATCCCCTTTGATGTTGACATAGCCACAGAATGCTGCTGGATTTTGTCAAATATTTGCACAAACAGTGAGTGCGTTTTTACAACATGCATGCATGTGTCCATGTGTGCATGCAAAGCGATTATATACTGCAGATGTAACATTTGCTTGTGTGTGTGTGTGTGTGTGTGTGTGTGTGTGTGTGTGTGTGTGTGTGTGTGTGTGTGTGTGTTGTGTGTGTGTTGTGTGTGAGTGTGTGTGTGTGTGTGTGTGTGTGTGTGTGTGTGTGTGTGTGTGTGTGTGTGTGTGTGTGTGTGTGTGTGTGTGTGCATGTGGGTGTCGAATTGTGTGTGTGCTCAGCTAGGGCTTGATTTCAGGGGAGAGTGTCATTTGTTCCCCATTCTTCATCAGAATAGTCTTCCCCAATGGAAGCCCTGTCCTATGCATAGTTGTAGCACTGTGTCATCCTGTTTGATACTGTTGGAATTGTAAGTGACATGTGTCATCAAGTGCTGACATTGTTATCAACTCCAACTCCTACGTATGTATGTACTTGGAGTACCTAGCTGTTTAGTTCTGCTGTAACTGTGGGACCTTCGTGGGTTACCAGCAAGACACTAGGGGGATCATAGTGGGACCATATTGAGATCATAGTGGGACACTAGTGGGACCATATTGAGACTGTAGTTGGACCATAATGGGACCATATTGGGACCATATTGGGACCATATGAGACACTAGTGGGTCCATAGAGGGACACTAGTGGGACCATTTTCTGGACCACAATGGGACCATAGTGGGAACAGACCGGGAGGATAGTGGTTACCAATCTTTGTGTGATGTTACAGGATGGCACCTCACAATCGAGACCTCCCCCTACAGGACCAGTCAGAGGAGCCTCATTGTTGATAGTGTTTAGAAAGTACTTTAAATGAATGTCTGGAGTGGTCCTATTACTGAGGTGGTCTCCGCTTGGGTTGTACGTTTACATAATTTCCGTCAATTCCAGGAGTCGTTTCTAAGGACACACCAACTCGTAAAGCATGCAATGTACATGGCCACATAGTGAAGTATTGCATGTAACTTGTACACACTAGAAACCGAAGGCATGCAAGCAAAGGTCACATCAGGTGACCTCTGTGATCTAAGAATCATTTCAATTGCAGCAGTTGGATTTTATTCATTCCTTGAATTGTTTCCCAGCTATTTTCAACAAGGTCATGAGCTGCAGTTGCAGTATGTATGTGATGAAAACAAGGCCTTCGTCTTTCCATCATTTGTACTCGTGGGCAGCTTACCACTTTCAGTGTTGCATGTTAAGACCCTACTTACAAACTATGTGTACTCAAACCAATACAGTGAATACTCATTAATCCGCCACAATTTGTTTTCAAAGAATATGGTGGATTAACGAGTTTGGTGGATTAACTGGATATTCATTGGTACTTGTACATTATACATTATACTGGTACTGGGAAATTGTGGTGGATTCCACAAATGATATCACATCGATATTCTTCAGATATTGTGAATAATGGCAACTATTGGCATATTGCCATACAAGTCCTTATGCATGAAGTGATTCACTGTGCGACGTGTCTCTCCCCACAAGCTAGTGCTTTACTGATCTCGATCCTGAACTATGCACCACGTATCCTAATTGGTTACTGCACAAATGTTTCACCCAATGTATGTATCTTCTAAAGGCTACATGTATCAAGTTGGTGTCCTTTTATGTGAAGTGATTGCCCTTATGAAACATTTGTACCTACAGTTTGATGTAAGCGGCCTTATAAAACAAGAGTGCTTATATAGTATATTCATGGAATGCCGATTTCACGATGAAAGCAGCTGAAGCTTACCACTAATTCTGTCCTGCAGTTTTGTTTCAGCATTATTGTGTGTTTAACCAATTGTCACCATTTGTATACCCAATTCCTGTTTCCCTTATTCACTAACCCTTGTGTACATTGCATGCTTATTTGGCCATTGTCATTTTACACATGTTCATATGGATGTATCTGAAAGTATGTAGAATGATAATGGCAACGTGACATGTTTGTATTGCACCCAACAATTACTGCATTTGACCATATACGTAGTTTAGTGTCTATGATTTAACTATACACTGTACTTACGTATGTTGTCATTGGAATGTTTTATTCAAATATGGATGATTGTGCTTGTTTGTACCCAGTGGTAGAGCCTAGATTATTGTGTGTGTGTGTGTGTGTGTGTGTGTGTGTGTGTGTGTGTGTGTGTGTGTGTGTGTGTGTGTGTGTGTGTGTGTGCATGTGCGTGTTGTGTGTGTGTGTGTGTGTGTTGTGTGTGTGTGTGTGTGTGTGTGTGTGTGCGTGTTTGTGTGCGTGTGTGTGTGTGTGTGTGTGTGTGTGTGTGTGTGTGTGTGTGTGTGTGTGTGTGTGTGTGTGCATGTGCGTGTTGTGTGTGTGTGTGTGTGTGTGTGTGTGTGTGTGTGTGTGTGTGTGTGTGTGTGTGTATTTGTGTGTGAGTATGGGTGAGTGTAGGTGTATGAATTTGTGTTTTTTGTGAGTATTCATATGTTTGTATGTGTAAGTGTGTGTTGTGCATGTGGGTGGGGTGCCTATGTGTAGTTGCCTACGTTTATCCATTTGTACCTGTGTTTGTGATGACTGGACTTTGCTCATGCATGATTTGTGGCTAGTATGCCTTACTGACAACAACAAATGGATTGGAATGTGAACAGTTTGTTAGCCAATGAACTTCTTATATCTTTGACTTTGGTCAGGATGTGGTTAACCTTTGCTGGTTGACTGCTGTTGGGGCATGGGTGATATGTGGCCAAACACTCCTCAGGAGGTGTGTGTGTGTGTGTGTGTGTGTGTGTGTGTGTGTGTGTGTGTGTGTGTGTGTGTGTGTGTGTTTATACGAACGTATGTGTGGTGTGCTTATCCCCAACAGTCCTGTTTTAATAAATTCTTGTAGAAAATAGCACATCTTTGCCTTGTACTGTGTATACATGCTGTGGCTAGGTATATCGTGGTATACAGTTATCTAAGGTGAAGAGAAACCCTATAAATGCACGTAGGGGTCGGGCTAGCTAGCTAGACTAGGGGAATGATGGTTTGTACTTGCCTATGTGTCACCTCCTGTGCAGCCAACAAAGTGCAATCCACGACCATAGGTGGTTAACCACTTACCACTTCATTAGTATTCAGGAATTAGTGGTTGTTGATCATAAAATATTATCAGTATTATGTTGTTGTTGTTGTTGTTGTTGGTTTTTATTCCGTGAAATTGTTCTGTTATGCTATAGTTGAAGTAGAGCAACAGTAGGATCTCAATTGGAGACCACCTCAGTAATACTGTCTACTATACTACTACTATACTACCACTATCTTCCCATTCCCAGGAATTCATGTATTATAGTACTCCATGCACCTTTGGCATCAGAATTAGGACCACCTCACTATTGAGACCACTTTGACTTTATGCTGCATGCATTATGTGTATTGGATAGTGCTCTATGTGCGAATAGTGGAAACTCTCTATAAATGACACATTGGGACCAGTAATTTGTCCACTGTAGTTAGGTTGTCCACTCTTCAGAGACGAAGTGTATTAGCACTAGGGAGGAGAGGAAAGTCCATTTCTGGTGCCTTGGAAAGTATCCTTTGTAGGGAAGTGATTTCTATGGTGTCCTTCAACGGTCCTTTAATGAAGGTTCCACTGTACAGTAACTTTCCTATACAGTAGGAACTGCTTAACAAGAAGCCCACGGAGGAATGTATTTTATTTCTTGTTAGCAGTATTCATCATCCATGTCATCTTGAGGTCTCTCCTGTCAACAGTATAAAACGATCAACTTTTGTACATCCAGGCTATCAGATTTTGCAATTGTTTTGTGTTAAGGGATTTTGTGTTGAATAGTTTCTACTGTACTTTGTATAGGACATTTGTGTGGTGATGTGATGAGGAGGAATGGAGGTAGTCCTGTTATTGCTGCTATGAAGTCACACAAAACTGTACCTCTACAACATGCTGGCCTGGCTGCTCTGTGTAATATGGCAATTATAGGTGAGTGTGTGTGTGTGTGTGTGTGTGTGTGTGTGTGTGTGTGTGTGTGTGTGTGTGTGTGTGTGTGTGTACGTGCGTGTATGTTTGTGTGTGTGTGTGTGTGTGTGTGTGTGTGTACGTGCGTGTACGTGTGTGTGTGTGTGTGTGTGTGTGTGTGTGTGTGTGTGTGTGTGTGTGTGTGTGTGCCTGTGCCTGTGTGTACATCTCTCTGTTAATCTGTATAATATGTATCTACTGTACAGGTACATTGTGAATTGTGTGTATACATGCACTATCCATTCATGCTTGTGCAATGCAACATTATGTACTACAGCCTTTGTGTAGAGTGACCAGATGTACATACGTATGTATGTACGTATACGTATGTGTCTCACGTGTTATGTATGTAGAACATAACAACTTACCTGCCTGCCTGCCAGCCTGGTACGTACGTGGTAGTAGAACAGGATTCTGCGGGACATTCTGTCAATCCTTTCCCACCATATTTTGGATTCCATCCGCATGTCATGGTAGGCGTAGAAGCCTTAGTATGAACGCAATAACATCCGTTGCATAACAACTTCAAAAACCCGTTATCGTGGACTTGAATTGGTTTTTAATATACATTACGTCTGCTGTCTCTCACAAACGAGGTGTGACTTTGGACTTTGTCCCAGTGGCAGGCATTTTTCTGTTATTGTCATTGCAACTACTGTACATGCAGTACATACAATACATACAATACATACAGTACATACAGCACATACAGCACATACAGTACATACAATGCATACAATACATGCAATACATACAGTACATACAATACATACAATACATACAGTACATACAGTACATCCTGTCCATACTGTTCATATGTATGTACGTATGTACATGTGAGTGTATCCAAGAGCATCTGAGCAATCACATACTTCAAAGGGTGACCTCACTGCATACATAAGTGTGTTGTGACGGAGTAGTACTATATACAGTACGTATAAGATTCTTGATGTGATATAACACTTCTGCTCATAGGGTACGATGAAATACTGTCCTTACAGAGTCCTATACAGAGATTGTTCTTATAGAGTGCTGTATTACAGTAATTGTTCATTTGGAGTGTTGTATTGCAGTAATTGTTCATTTGGAGTGTTGTATTGCAGTAATTGTTCATTTGGATTGCTGTAGTACAGTAATTGTTCATCTGGAGTGTTGTAATACAGAGATTGTTCTTATAGAGTGCTGTATTACAGTAATTGTTCATTTGGAGTGCTGTATTACAGTAATTGTTCATTTGGAGTGCTGTATTACAGTAATTGTTCATTTGGAGTGTTATAATACAGAGATTGCTCCTATGGAGTGCTGTATTACAGTAATTGTTCATTTGGAGTGTTATAATACAGAAATTGTTCTTATAGAGTGCTGTATTGCAGTAATTGTTCATCTGGAGTGTTGTAATACAGAGATTGCTCCTATGGAGTGCTATAACAACTGTTTCCGCTTGTGGAATGCTATTGTAAGAGGACTATGTTTATAAAGAATACACTTTTAAAAAGACCATCCTTATGCCTACCTACATATTGTACATAGTGGCCAATTGAGAATTGTATCATTGCTACACACACACACACACACAAAATGATCTGTATATGCCCACTGTCTAGTTCGCCTACATGTTTACACCGTCTGTCTAGTTCTTGTGCATGTTCACATGTCTGTAGCACATCATCCGTGATGTCCTTGAACTCAGGACGGTGTAGCTGATTGTCATTTCCCTGGTGCATGCGCAAATAAGCAGACACGAGAATTTGTTCCTGAGCAAACACATTTACGAACAGACAAGCCTAAATTTGTTCTCTGTGCGACTGGTCGTGATGAACGCTGGACACGTGAATTTGTTTCTTGGCAGACACAAAAAATTGTTTTTGCTGTGTATTAACACTTGTTATGTGTTGTGTCCCTATTTGTCCACAACTATGACTACTGTTTATTTACATAATCCAATTACTACGACACTGTTAACACATGTTGTGCCCTTCTCCGCCTCTGTGTTAACTTGGAAGTTCGAAATTATCATAATACACTCCTTATAAGGTGGTGTAATTTGATTAGAAACTGTGGGTAAAGATTACCATGGTTACACTCTTAGTTGAGTTTCCATGGCAACCAATATAATTTTTTTTATTGGTACATACCTCTCACCTGTTGTCCTAATCATGATGTAATGTCTCGCAGGGGTCAACTTGTATCTGCCACACTTCAGTCTACTTATGGTGTCCCTTGTATGGAGGTAGTACCATTTGCTCAGAATGCTTCTTCAGCTGAAGTGGTCTCAGTATGGAGGTGTTTCAAAGAGTGGATATATGAGTATTGTGCCCCTTTTATCTGTTCCTTGGTGGATCAGATCTTGACATGTGCATGCATACGTACATATTTTATCAACATGTTTTGCACTGTAGCTACATTTTAGGTTGAGTAGGGACCTGTAGTACGTACAACTTACCTTGCATAAGTGTGGATCTTTACACACACAGTAGGCACTGTACAAATGTGTACCTGTACAGACAGCACACCCTTCTCAACTGCAAAACTGTACAGACGGTACATGTACACCCTGTACAAATGTGGACCTATACACATAATGTATAATTGTGACAAAGTAGACTTCTGCACACGATGCACTCCGTACAAATGTGGTCATGTACATACAAGCAGTAAATGTACACCTTGTACAACTACCAATCTGTACACACAGTACACCCTGTACAAATGTGGACAGATTCAAGTACATGTTGTACAAATGTAGTCATGTATGTACAAGCAGTAAATGTACACCCTGTGCAACTGCCAATCTGTACACACAGTACACCCTGTACAACTGCCAACCTGTACACACAGTACACACTGTACAACTGGCAACCTGTACACACAGTACATGCTGTACAACTGGCAACCTGTACACCCAGTGCACCCAGTGTACTTATGTGTACTTACACACCCACTGCTGCTGTTCCTTGTTATGCTGTATAGTGACCCCTCTCACTGAAGGAGACTCTCACTGAAGGAGACTCTCACTGAAGGAGACTCTCACTGAAGGAGACTCTCACTGAAGGAGACTCTCACTGAAGGAGACTCTCACTGAAGGAGACTCTCACCGAAGGAGTTCTTCGGGTAGAGCTCGAGGACTTGCTGTAATACAACATAACCCTTTCATTGTCATGGAATGTAAGCAGTTATTATAACACACAATAATAATACGTAATACCCGATAATAATAATAATAATAATAATAATAATAATAATAATAATAATAATAATA
Source organism: Chondrilla cf. caribensis (assembly GCA_964020155.1). Classification (NCBI taxonomy): domain Eukaryota; kingdom Metazoa; phylum Porifera; class Demospongiae; order Chondrillida; family Chondrillidae; genus Chondrilla; species Chondrilla cf. caribensis. The sequence goes on from OZ026553.1 coordinate 4,067,576, forward strand.
ATAATAATAATTTTTACCATTTCCTGGTTTGTTGTTTAATAATAATAATAATATTATAATAATGATGACACAAGGATGTATATATTATGTGTATTATAACACATAACAACAATACTATATAATAACGAACACATACGTATATACACATATTATGTGTATTAATTATGGATATGAGAGGTCTGGAATGGATTTATGGATCACCTCAAAGCATGGACCCTTGATAATCTGACACTCTTTGAACAACTATTACGTGCTGGATTACAGAGGTTTTAATGGGTATATTGTGTTATGATGGATGTGTCTCGGAATGTGGGCAGATTGAAAAGGATGTTATGTCGTCGAGAGTGTTTGACTATGGATTATAGAGAATTTTGGATTATAGACATTGTAGAGGATGTTGGATTATAGAGAATGTTGGATTGTAGAGGATGTTGGATTGTAGAGAATGTTGGATTATAGTGGACGTTGGATTTAGAGGTGTTCATTCATGTAGGCTACACCTTATGATTGTTGAGGTGGTGACTGTGGAGGTGGTCTATAAGTGCTTCAAGTTCTACTTTGTGTCACAATGAATTAACTGTCTTAATGCTCTCTATCTAACCATATTCGTACATATGCACATACACACGTATACAGTGAAACCTCTGTATAAAGGACACATTGAGACCAGCTGATTTATCCACTGTAGAGAGGTTGTCCACTCTTCAGAGTAAAAAATGTATTACTACCATAGGATAGCCCATTTTTGGTGCCTCCAAAAGTGTCCTTTGTAGAGAGGTACTTTCTATAGTGTCCTTTATTCCAAGTGTCCTTTAATAGAGATTCCATTGCATACAATTGAACCTGTCTATGAAGACCACTCAGGGTACATAGGAAAAGCAGCCTCTGTGGACAGGTGGTCTATGTATAGAGGTATACCTCAATGTACTTGAGATTGTGTTTGGATAGTTCAATAGTGATCACATAGGACAGGTGGTCCTGGTAGAGAGGTGGTCTTTAATAAAGGCAGGGCAGTATACTGTAAACAGCATTGTGAGACAAACAAAATATGCCTGTACATTTGTAGATCTTAATACTGTTATCGGATCCTGTCTATCAGCATCAAACCGCATTAACTCCCACTACAGACTGCCAGGCTCCGCTACTCATACACGTGTGTGTGTGTGTGTGTGTGTGTGTGTGTGTGTGTGTGTGTGTGTGTGTGTGTGTGTGTGTGTGTGTGTGTGTGTGTGGAGGTGCTCTATCAAGTTACATATGTATGCCATTGTGGAGATTTCTGACATGTGCTAAATGTTTCATTTCAATTAATGTTGTTTCATGCCATTGATGTGTCGGTATGGAGATTTCCAGTGGGCTGCAGTAGGAGCTATTTCACACCTTATTACTGTGGAAATTACTGTTTGGTACGGAATTCAACACTGTGTTTGTATCAAATGATTCATAGTGCTGAGTAATGATGTAATATTTATTTTATTTCAGTGTTGTGATACCGTATAGCAAGAAATTTTTCGCGGGATGAACTTTTCACAGATGGCTCCAAAATGAAAATTCGCATATAAAGTTTTTGTGGATGCTGGCCACAGTCACGTGATAGAACAACGAGAATGCTTAATTCACGGATTTATTTTCGTGAATGGTAGGCCAACTGTGAAATCCGTGAAATTTTTGTCCCGTGAAAATTTCCTGCTATACGGTATATAGATCAGCTTTATTGTTTTTTCACTTTTCAAATGCAACCTGCATACGTACCAACCCTGATTCAACATTATGTCATTTCTCCTTGTTGTCTGCAGAAGAGAATCGACCTCAGTTATGTGGCCAAGGTTTACTGTATGCTGTTGTGAATGCGTTTGAAGTGTGTCCGCGTAGTGAGTGGGTGGTGTTCACAGGTGCACAGGTAGTCCAGAACATCAGTGGTACAGGTGAGAACACTTGTATGCATAGCTCTACTGTGTGTGTGTGTGTGTGTGTGTGTGTGCATGTGTGTGTGTAGCGTGTGTGTGTGGTATGTGTATGCATGTGTGGGTGTGAGTGTGTGCAATTGTGTATTTTGTGTGAGTGTGCATGTGCCTAAGTATGCTGGTTTATCAAGGTTTGATACAAGGGGACTGGGCTATTTTGAGCCTTCAACCTTACCACTAGTATACTCCAGATACACACACTGGACCATTTCCATGTACTATACATATACCATGTACTATACATATACCATGTACTATACATATACCATGTACTATATGTATACCATGTACTATACGTATACCATGTACTATACATATACCATGTACTATACATATACCATATACTATACATATACCATATACTATACATATACCATGTACTATACATATACCATGTACTATACATATACCATGTACTATACATATACCATGCACTATACATATACCATGTACTATATGTATACCATATACTATACGTATAATACAATATTAACACGACTGGCTGTACTCAACAAGAGTTGTTGTGGATACCACTTGTTATTGTTGAGGTTCCCATGGATGCACATTCTATTTTGTAGAGAGGTTCCCATGGGTTTCAGTTGCCATAGACATCTATGAGATGTGTTCTTTGTCTTGTGTATGGACCAACTGTTCAGGGTTGCCATGCCAACTAATCCCAACCCGTGCATGCCAGTGTGTGTTGTCAACATTAATGTCAATCAATTATGTCATTTTGGTTGGAATTGCACTCAATTCAAAGGATCTTTCCAGTAATAGAATGAACATGTGTGTGTGCATCGAATACTTTGTTAATATGCTGCTCAGTTGTGAATGTACAATGTCCCTAATTTCACAGTTGATGTACGTTTGTGTCTACTTCCATGTGAATCCGAGATGACTCTTAATGGACCATCTGATGTGCACTAATTGTCTCAGTATGGCTACTAATTGTTACAAATTACTGTGTGGGTGTAACCCTATGTCGAATACTAATATTTGTGAGGGCGTGACTGTGAAAAATGACATCATAATTGGTCTGTGTAGTGAAAACCTTGAATGGCTTCACATTGAACTCGGAATGTTATTATTTTATAATATTTTCATGTATATTTGAACCACACATGAGAGTGTGCATACGTGTGTTTTGTACATGCATACACACACATGCACACGCACACAAACACACACACATGCACACACAAGCACACACACAAGCACACACACAAGCACACACACAGACAGACAGACACACACAAACACAGACACACACACACACACACACACACACACACACACACACACACACACACACACACACACACACACACACACACACACACACACACACACACAAATACACACACAGTTCCAACATATCGCCAGCTACAAGTATACATATACTTCCAGTTAGAATCTTGTACCACACTGTACTGTATACATACTCCCTTGTTATCAAAGTGAATATTAACTATCACATGTACAAATAATATGTTAACATACAAACAACACCTTGTACCAATACCTCTACAAAACTGGTTTTTATTCATCGTCTACTCAAGTCTGTGTTCGTGGACACTGTATGTAACATATGAAACAAAAGTGTCTACAGATTTATTCACCACTGATAACCTCAAGGCACTAGTAGTGGGTTGGCATTGATTGTCTAATTGAAACTCTCATCACTTTGATAATTGTGTGTGTGTGTGTGTGTGTGTGTGTGTGTGTGTGTGTGTGTGTGTGTGTGTGTGTGTGTGTGTGTGTGTATGTGTGTGTGTGTGTGAGTACGTGCGTGTGCGTACCTTCATGAACCATGTATGTTCACATCTAACCCAATCACCATGGGAACAGAAAGAGGAGCTTACCGCATTGTCTTTGCCCACTTTTACAATTGTGCTACATATGTGCAATCACCATGGTTACCACCACCATGGTAGCCAGTAACAGTGGTGACCATGCACCTTTGTAATGTAATACAAAAATATGTTGTACATAAAACACAGGTTGTATTTTTTGTGTATATCCCACCTGTGGTGTGTTGTGGTTGCTATGGTAACCATATATGTAATGTAATACATGCAGAGTGCATGGTACACTTTGTGTATAACTCGTGTGCAGTGTTGTGGTTGCCATGGCAACCACTTATGTGACATAATACACATGTTATGTGTATTGTATCCGCAAACTATGCTATGGTTGCCAGGCATTGACACTACTTCTGAAATATTCAATGTATCACACATACCGGGTGTAGATTGCATTCATGCATGTTTGTGAATGACTCAGTGGAACTGTTCTGATTCTCTCACATGGATGACTCCCTGTGAATTCAGTAGTGTAACGTTTGGAGTAGCAAGGATACTGCACCCAATCTTACACGTACTGCTGAATTTGTTGTGGAGCTTGTTGTATCAAATGATTCTTCTTTCTAAAGACACAGGATCTACTCTTTATCGTGACTGTGTGTTTTGTGCTCTTCACTAAACACCTTTCATTCCACTAACCCATGAATGTGTGCATGAGTGTGTGTAGTGTGCTTGTCACTAAACACCTTTCACTCCACTAACCCATGAATGTGTGCATGAATGTGTGTTGTGTGCTTGTCACTAAACACCTTTCATTTGACTAATGTGGCCTGCAATCTAAAGAAACAATGAAACCTTTCCTATACGTATAGACCCCCGAAAGGACCAGAATTAGTTGGTCTCTGAAAATCTACAGCTAGGGGGTCTTTATGTAAAGCTACCTCACTCTGGTGGAGTTAACATTGTGGTAAGTCCAGTGATGGTCACTTAGGACAGGTGGTCTTTGTGTTGAGGTGGTCTTAAATACAGAATCCACTGTATCTTTGCTGTAGATTGGTGGACAGAAGTTCTTTCGAAACTCAGTTGTACCGAGGGTGTGTACGTACGTATATATTTACTGTAAACATCCATGAGGGTGTGTTAAGGTCTACGTAGGGGCGTGTCGAGGCTGGGAGGGCCGTACTCAGGCTTCAAGGTGGCAAACAGCGGGTAACACAATACTGTAGGAGTCGAACATTGGTTGTTTATGATTCAGATTCAATGTTTCAGCTGATGGTTCGAAAAAAAAATTAGCTTTCACCTTGTTTCTTTGAAGGGTCCCATCCCACCACTTTCTATGGTTACCATTGTGGTTGGAGGCGGTACTTTCACCACGACTATTGCACGTACCTTCCTCGTCCATGACGTCATACAGCTTGGTGTATTCACAATCATTTTGACCTTCAGCGCCAGCTTGTGCCCTGGCTGCTTTCATTTCAGTAGACATCTTGGAGTAGTGCTTTGTACTTTCTATTGTCATCAAATATCGGTGCATTCCCAGTTGAACCTCACTAAGGGAAAGTTACTCATCACAAAACATCTCTCAATATAAAACTTTTGTCAAGTCCCTTCATGTACTGCTAATGTGCATGCACAAATTATGTAAGTACTGTTAACATGAAATCCTCAAACTGAAATTTTATATTTGTTCAAAGAGTTTCGTGTTGAGGAGATTTGTCTGTACACAATATGATGTTTAGTCACAATTACCTGCTTGCCCCTGTCATCCAACATGTGCTGAGTTTCTCTAGTAAGGGGTACGTGGCATATTACTGCACTGACACAATCAAATGGTGTGTGGGAAAGTGAAATTAATATAGTGAAACGTCTTTATAAAGGGACACATTATTGGGACCAGCTATTTCGTCTGCTGTAGAGAGGTACGTATATGGCTGTTAATGTTGTGTATAAGGATGCTTTTGAACATTGATTTGTTGCCTTTGATGAAGAGGGTACTCAATACACTACAGTACTACACCAGAACACAGAATGGTGTCCTTATTGTAGAGGTTTCCCCATTCAGAGGTCACTTAGTTCACTACAGTACTACACTGGAACACAGAATACTGTCCTTATTATAGAGGTTTCCCAATTCAAAGGTCACTTAGTTCACTACAGTACTGCACTGGAACACAGAATGGTGTCTTTATTATAGAGGTATCCTCAATTTAGAGGTTTTTAACGGAGATGATTCGTAGTGCACTCACTTTTCCTTTGTGGTGGAGGGTACCTGAATTCATCTGTCTAGTGCACAGTGTACCACTGCATAGATAATTTATGTTGCCATAGCAACAACACATAAAAATATCATCATTCTTTGCACGTGTAACCCACCAGTGCTTTTGATGTCCTTCATGTGGTCTGAATAATGTACTACATGGACCAATTCTCCAAATTCTCCCCAACCAAGCACCCCAAGACACTGTAACACCAGGCAATACCATGTGAATGACAGGTAGCAGATTGGGAAAGAATGTAATAATTGACAGGATGAAACCTTTTATGATTTCCTACTTCGCCTTTCTGTTCCTTTGAGAACATCTGTGAGAATGCTATGGAAGACTTACTTCTGGAAAATTGTGTTTCATTGAGGATTTGAAGAGGGGAAAGTGGGGGTGAAACCTGCATGTTTGTTGAGCACAGTGCATGGTGGTGGGACATCCCAGTGGTACTGCACATGTGTGGTGTTCTCCCTGAAGGTACATAGTCAAAAATGTATGCATCGTGAGGGGAAGTAGGGACCATTTGGACACACTTTGCCCGTATCCCGAGTATGCCTAGGTCACGCACATAGTATGACTGTGGCTTCACTAACGAAAGACGACTAACGAAGTATTTCAATCAACACCAGCTTGAGAGAACCCCTTCTCCTTTACTTTCTCTCTCACGCTTCTTGCTCTCTCAATTTTTTTTTGAAAACTTGTTCAAATCTTCAGTGGAGTCCTGTCATGTGATCTTGCACCCTTTGTGTACGGCGATATACCAATATTTGTGTGATTGTTCACGTTATCTGAGGGATATCAACACATTACCATGTACATTTAATTAGTATGGAGTTACTGTACAGTGTACAGTACTGAATGTGGTGTAGTATTACAGTGATTGGGTACTTCTGTGTTTGAGTGGTGGCCAGTCTTGACGTGATACTACATAGTAAGATTTGCTGTAGCATCAGTGCCGTTGAGCTATTGTGGAAGTCTTTGAGAAGTGTAGAAATGTGTGAATCAGCAGTTTAGTTGTGGTTCTAAGCAAGGGACTATGGGGATATGCAGGTATATCAGGATATTGACTGGGACTTGTTAGTTGAATACTCTCCGGTGTATATTGCCCCCACTATCCATGGTACAGAGTACTACATTGGAGAAGACATTAATTTCCGTTAACGAATTGAAGTGAGGAGTTCAGAAGTACATAAGACACTTCCAACACTCAACAACTCCTCAAGTGTGAGAAGAAGTTGTGTCTGGTTGAATGCTGCTTTGAATAAATGTGTGTGTGTTTTGAAATTTATGTTACCATGGTAACCACATGCATAGTTCATTTCAATAACCACACATTTAGTGTTTAAATCATGCCGTACTATTACCATGGTAACAATACATTGATACCTTCAGCTCATGTAGATCGGGATGAATGTCGGTATGATTCAATGTGGCTGCAGTAGTTTGGCCATGTACACTCTTGCAATCCGCAACAGCAGAGTTGGCATTTAAGGTGGAATGTACACTCCAAAATCATACAATTTGCATAGAGCAAATTGTTATTACGTACTCCGCCACGATTCGTGAATGAGAATGTGGTGGATTAGTGATGGCATTTGGTGGATGGCCCCAAAAGTTATTATTTTTGTAAATTGATTTGTGCTCAAGAGATGGTGGCATTTGAAAGGGTCTGTCAGATAAACGAATATTCAGTGTAGTTGAATGTGGTACATTTGTGTGTTACCATCATACCGGCCATCAACAAAGAAACAATCATAAGTACATAGGCTCGTCCCATCGCCTTCCAAGGGGTTTTCAAGTGTAACCCGTCTCAATTAATTTCCATCTATCATTTCTACTTGCACAGGATATGCCTTCATGCACCCCCTCAGGGGACTTACCCCATGGAGCACTTTGAGTGCTTCTTCCCATCCTCTACCATGTTTGGCTTTGCTCTGCAGAACTTGCATGGCTTCTTTCAAACAATTAACTGTCAGGGATGAAGACACAAATTGTAGAAGGAGGGGGAAAACAGAATCGTTAGGGAGGGAGATTATGTATGATGTAGAACCTGTATTGAGAGACCACTGTATGTACAGTAGAACCTGTATTGAGAGACCACTGTATGTACAGTAGAACCTGTATTGAGAGACCACTGTATGTACAGTAGAACCTGTATTGAGAGACCACTGTATGTACAGTAGAACCTGTATTGAGAGACCACTGTATGTACAGTAGAACCTGTATTGAGAGACCACTGTATGTATAGTAGAACCTGTATTGAGAGACCACTGTATGTGCAGTAGAACCTGTATTGAGAGACCACTGTATGTGCAGTAGAACCTGTACTGAGAGACCACTGTATGTACAGTAGAACCTGTATTGAGAGACCACTGTATGTACAGTAGAACCTGTATTGAGAGACCACTGTATGTACAGTAGAACCCGTATTGAGAGACCACTGTATGTACAGTAGAACCTGTATTGAGAGACCACTGTATGTACAGTAGAACCTGTATTGAGAGACCACTGTATGTACAGTAGATCCTGTATTGAGAGACCACTGTATGTACAGTAGAACCTGTATTGAGAGACCACTGTATGTACAGTAGAACCTGTATTGAGAGACCACTGTATGTACAGTAGAACCTGTATTGAGAGACCACTGTATGTACGGTAGAACCCGTATTGAGAGACCACTGTATGTACGGTAGAACCCGTATTGAGAGACCACTGTATGTACGGTAGAACCCGTATTGAGAGACCACTGTATGTACAGTAAACCTGTATTGAGAGACCACTGTATGTACAGTAGAACCTGTATTGAGAGACCACTGTATGTACAGTAGAACCTGTATTGAGAGACCACTGTATGTACAGTAGAACCTGTATTGAGAGACCACTGTATGTACAGTAGATCCTGTATTGAGAGACCACTGTATGTACAGTAGAACCTGTATTGAGAGACCACTGTATGTACAGTAGAACCTGTATTGAGAGACCACTGTATGTACAGTAGATCCTGTATTGAGAGACCACTGTATGTACAGTAGAACCTGTATTGAGAGACCACTGAATGTACAGTAGAACCTGTATTGAGAGACCACTGTATGTACAGTAGAACCCGTATTGAGAGACCACTGTATGTACAGTAGAACCCGTATTGAGAGACCACTGTATGTACGGTAGAACCTGTATTGAGAGACCACTGTATGTACAGTAGAACCTGTATTGAGAGACCACTGTATGTACAGTAGAACCTGTATTGAGAGACCACTGTATGTACAGTAGAACCTGTATTGAGAGACCACTGTATGTACAGTAGATCCTGTATTGAGAGACCACTGTATGTACAGTAGAACCTGTATTGAGAGACCACTGTATGTACAGTAGAACCTGTATTGAGAGACCACTGTGTTCAATCTCATATGGATATATCATTGGTGTAAAACGTAATCAATAGTTGAGTATTGAGACTGTTAATAGCCTGGTGTCCAAATGTACTCTGTTCCACCCCACCTCTGTACATAGGTGAACTCTGTGTGCAGATTGTACAGGCTCACTTGGTTGAGAAATTGAACACGTTTGTGGAGTACATGTGTGATCATGATGAACTGCTGCAGTCTGTGTGCTGGACTATCTCCTGTGTTGCATTTGCAACTGATGGTGAGTATTACAAGAGTATGTGCTTGACACATATAGTCGGACCTCTTTATAACATAACCCTTGGTAGTGCTCCCATGCACTAGTATTCAGCCAGACCTCTTCACAACATCACCCTTGGTAGTGCTCCCATGCACTAGTATTCAGCCAGACCTCTTCACAACATCACCCTTGGTAGTGCTCCCATACATTAGTATACAGTTAGACCTCTTTACAGCATCACCCTTGGTAGTGCTCCCATACACTAGTATACAGTCAGACCTCTTTATAACATCACCATTGGTAGGGCTCCCATACACTAGTATACAGTCAGACCTCTTTATAACATCACCATTGGTAGGGCTCCCATACACTAGTATACAGTCAGACCTCTTTACAACATCACCCTTGGTAGTGCTCCCGTACACTAGTATGCAGTCAGACCTCTTTACAACATCACCCTTGGTGGTGCTCCCATACACTAATATACAGTCGGACCTCTTAACAACATCACCCTTGGTAGTGCTCCCATACACTAATATACAGTCAGACCTCTTAACAACATCACCCTTGGTAGTGCTCCCATACACTAGTATGCAGTCAGACCTCTTCACAACATCACTCTTGGTAGTGCTCCCATACACTAATATACAGTCAGACCTCTTTACAACATCACCCTTGGTAGTGCTCCCATACACTAGTATATAGTTAGACCTCTTCACAACACCACCCTTGGTAGTGCTCCCATACACTAGTATACAGTCAGACCTCTTTATAACATCACCATTGGTTCACCACTTCCCTGCTGTTATAACCAGTTTGCTGTTGTAACATATAATTACTGTTGTATGTGAATACATCTGTGCTTACAAGACATGCTGTTATAAGAGACTATCCTTATAGAAAGTGCTGTTATAAAAAGGTTTGATTGTATTGTGTGGAAACCAGTGTACATGTTTGTACACTATGTCAAAACTACAGTGGAACCTCTCTATTATTCCACATTTCAGAGGTTTGTAATAGAGAGGTTCCACTGTATATGTTTGTGTTTAGTGTAAAAACGTGTGTATCTTTGTATATACATTGTGAAAACCAGTGTATGCATTCATATACTCTGTGGAAAATGTATATCAAATTATTGTGATCTATCTGGAAGCATTGTGTGCTTGTATTCCGTACAAAGGCTGTGTGTTTGCGTACTGTATGAAAACCAATGTACGTTTGTATACATACACATGTGTGCACATGTGTTTGTGTGTGTCTGTGTTTGCATTAACATGCGGACAGATGTATACACATTGGCGAACATTGCTTACATCTTGTGTGTTTAGAGGTGTACACATATTCATGTATTTCATGTAATGTTGGCTTCAGTGCGTACCCATTCTCACCATTTCAACTCTACGTGATGTGTGTAGATGATCATCGTGTTTGTTTGTACGAGGACAGAGCTGTGAACGCGGTGACAACTGCTCTGAAGTCCTCCTCGGATCACCCAGGAGTGCAGTTTACAGGATTATCGGCTCTTAGTAACCTCTGCAGGGCGGGTGAGTGGATGTAGATTGGTCCCACATGTGCGTGTGTTTGTGCAGGAGTGATAATCACACATTGCAGCATGTGCACAACATTGTATGATGTGGTCACCATAACCCAGGTCACCTGTCTGTGATCTGGGCAACTAAAATAATTCCATCTCAATGGACTCACGTAGGTGCAATATTATATGGGAAAATGCATGCCGACAGAGATAAATAGCATCTTGTTTTTTGCTGTATCCCAGTTGCCATGGTTTCTTAGTTACACACATAGACAGAGCGGGGGTTGGTAGACAACTACACGTGTGAATTTAATGATGTGTTTGTTCCCTTGCATAGCATTCACATGTGTTTTGTTCCCTTGCATAGCATGTTCTTTCCCTTGATTAGAACTTCTTGTCTCAAAGATTGTGGAGATGAAGGGAATAGATTTGATCCATCTTGCCCTTACCACCCATGAAAGGCATCAGGGGATCCTGGCTATTGGGTACAGGACGCTGGTGCTCCTCAGCAGTGATGGTGTGTGTGTGTGTGTGTGTGTGTGTGTGTGTGTGTGTGTGTGTGTGTGTGTGTGTGTGTGTGTGTGTGTGTGTGTGTGCATGTGTGTGCGTGTGTGTGTGTGTGTGTGTGTGTGTGTGTGTGTGTGTGTGTGTGTGTGTGCATGTGTGTGCGTGTGTGTGTGTGTGTGTGTGGTTTATGTGTGCAGATCCATACATGTTTGTGTGTATCATACGAGCTACATATTGTCTCAGCATACACTAATGGTGTTTGAGTCACATGCAGTGTGTCCCATATTTGGTACTACATCAGATGATGCAGCAGCATGAGCATCAAATAATACTGTTACACCATTCAATTTTCTATATTTTTGCTGGTATCCCAGCTACATAAGTCTTTCATACTATTCATAGCCACTGATTGCATGATAGCATGGTGTGTTGTTCTTGTAGATGCAGGCTTGGTGTACATCACAAGTTTGGGGATCGCTAGCTTGTGCAAGAGAAGCTTGAGGGAATTCCCAGAAGGACCTGTAGTCGCAGAAGCGAATGAGTTACTGGGAAGAATCAGATCGGGTGATTCTCAGAGTCGAAGAGATAAAAAATGTACTTTATTTTAAATCCTGTTAGGTTTATAAAGAGTTCACCCGACACGGTATCATCCAAACGCGTTAACAATGCGTTATTTTTATTATTTTTCGTGTGTCTTCGTTTCATTTCCCCGCCTTTTCATGCTGTACGAAAGATGAATTCCATGTTAGCTACGAATCTCTTAACATTGTCAGTTTTTGTGAGCTTTTTCCAAGGAATATCCAGTACCACGAGTATATTTAGCTCATCGGATGTGGAAACAGCTGTAACCATGGGCGGTTCCTCGAGAAACGTCCAGACAACGAGTGTTGTTGCTGAAGGGACAATTTCTCCGGATGTTTCCACGCCCGCTCCCTCCACTGAGACGCAAACGATAACAATGCAAGAAAGTACAATCAGGACTTTGGTTCCAGTTACCACCTCCAGTAGTAGTGCGCAGGGAAGTAATCCGTCGTTTGAGACGATCGTTGTCATGGAAACCACTACCATTGTTGCAGCTGATACGAGCGTCAATGGTGCAACCACTTCTCCAGGTGTTGTGAGCAGCAGGTCAGCTGTGATGGACGGTTCAGCTGTGATGATCAGCAGCTCAGCTGTCGTCAGCAGCAATTCAGCTGTCAGCAGCAGTTCAACTGTGAGCAGCAGTGAAACAACCAGTGGTGCAATCCAGCCAACTGTATTACCGTCATCATTGAGTGGAAGTATCACCACCAATAACCTCACAGAAGCGTTCACAGGTATTTTCATTCGTTACATAAGTAATAAAAATAAATCAAAATAATAATTATAATGATAATGATAATTAGACGTATAATGATGATAATGATGATCTATCAACTTTTGGATCCTGTCCAATTTCCCAAAAAATTGTGCATGTGTCATGGTATTACTGTATTCTTATATGTCTGTGGCATGACAGCTCTTCAAATTCACATTGACAGAATCCCGGTGCCTGTGTGACCTGCATGTGACATCATGTGACATCAACTGCTGTTGTGACCAGAACTGCCTGACAGCAGAGCTGCAGGTATTCACTTCCTGTAGAGACATCCCACCACAGTGAGTCCGTTGGCAGACTGTGACATGCTTGAACAGTTGCGTAGTATCCAGACTTGGTATTGTACTTGCTACCTTTATTATTATGTACAGTATGTATTTGTGTATGTGAATAGCATATTATACATATGTACGTACATACCGTAGAGCGGGAAATTTTCACGGATTTCGCGGTTGACCTAACATCCACGAAAATAAAATCTGCGAATTAGGCATTCTCGTTGTTCTATCATGTGACTGTGGCCAGAATCTACAAAAATTTTATCTGCAAATTTTCATTTTTGGAGCCATCCGTGAAAATTTCATCCTGCGAAATTTTCCCATTATATGGTATGTACTTGTACATTTTTGTTATTTTCAACAGTATTCAACTGTTTACATACATACAGGGGATTCTCATTAATCTGCCAATATTCAATTTGCAAAAATAATATAGTGGATTAACAAGTTTGGTGGATTAACTGCATATTCATCAATACTCATTATATCAATTTTGCGACGGATTAAATGGTTTGGTGAATAAGGTAGTGGCAGATTAGTGAGAATTTGCTGTATATAGTTTGGTGTACGTATGATGCTGTGCTTATACATACGTATGTGTATGTCTTTGTGTGACTCTTGATATGTGTATATCTGTGTATGTGTGTATGGGTGTGGTTGTGAGTGTGTGGGTGTGGATGTGGGTGTGTGTGCATGTACCTGTGTGTATGGGTGTAGTTGTGTGTGTGTGAGTGTGTGCGCATGTACCTGTGTGTGTGTGAGTGTGTGCGCATGTACCTGTGTGTATGTGTGTGTGTGTGTGTGTGTGTGTGTGTGTGTGTGTGTGTATGTGTGTGTGTGTGTGTGTGTGTGTGTGTGTGTGTGTGTGTGTGTGTGTGTGTGTGTGTGTGTGTGTGTGTGTGTGTACGTATGTATGTAAAAATATACCATGTGTATGTCTGTACTTGTACGTAGACTATTCTTGTTTGAACACACATGTACACTGCTACGTATGTGCTACAGGTCGAACAACCCAGTGTGTGTGGCTGCAGACCAGTTCATTCAGTCCCAGACCACATTCAGAACAGAGCTAGTCACACAGGGAAGCAGTGACCTACTGTGCATCTTCTTTGACAATTGTAAGTATCCAAGATTTCTCCAGCATGCATGGAACATACCTTTCCATTCGAGAATATGATGTGCGTTGGTACATACTATATTTGTGATATGTACACATACATACGTACATTCATGCATCATACATACATTACGTACGTACATAGTACATATGTGATAATATCTGAGAAAAGGGGTCTTATCATGCTGAAAATCAATTCCGAGTCAACCCTACCAAGTTAAACATGTGTACAAACCACATATGTGCTATGTATGCACATACATATCCATGTGATATATGCGTACATGTATCTAATGTGTACGCTCAATTCACTGCATGTGTATGGTGCATAGTGTTTATGTAGGACTGTTTGTACAGTAATATACGTATGCATGCATACGTACATACTTGCACTCATAATATTATATGCAGCATTTGTATATAATCATGTACATACGTATGTACACACTCAATCCTACTGGGATCTTGCCCCGTGTTTGAGTTTTGTGTACATGCCTGTGTGGAGGTTGGCTGTCACTCATCCCACCCTGCAGATCCAGGACGTACGGAGTTTGGTCCTCCACCAGATGTGTCCTCCACTGACATCAACACTATTCTGAGGTTGTATGGCGGACCTGGTGATACACTGAATGCTAGGATACCGTTCAGTTATGGACCATTCTACAGAGTATGTACACATACATACGTATATATCAGTACTCCACATGCTGTGTGTATATGTATGGGTACATGTGTGTACATTCAAATGAACATATGTATGTGCTGCATGTGCATTCACTATAGCACCACACTCTTAGTATGTTCAATACTTTAGACTGTACCTCCATACTCATAGTCCACACAAAACTCCAGACTGTACCTCCACTCACCCAGTACACACCATACTCCAGACTGTACCTCCACTCACTCAGTACACACCATACTCCAGACTGTACCTCCACTCACTCAGTACGCACCATACTCCAGACTGTACCTCCACTCACTCAGTACACACCATACTCCAGACTGTACCTCCATCCTCCCAGTACGCACCATACTCCAGACTGTACCTCCACTCACTCAGTACACACCATACTCCAGACTGTACCTCCATCCTCCCAGTACGCACCATACTCCAGACTGTACCTCCATCCTCCCAGTACACACCATACTCCAGACTGTACCTCCACTCACTCAGTACACACCATACTCCAGACTGTACCTCCATCCTCCCAGTACGCACCATACTCCAGACTGTACCTCCACTCACTCAGTACACACCATACTCCAGACTGTACCTCCATCCTCCCAGTACGCACCATACTCCAGACTGTACCTCCATCCTCCCAGTACACACCATACTCCAGACTGTACCTCCACTCACTCAGTACACACCATACTCCAGACTGCACCTCCACTCACCCCAGTACACACCATACTCCAGACTGTACCTCCACTCACCCAGTACACACCATACTCCAGACTCTACCTCCACTAACCCAGTACACACCATACTCCAGACTGTACCTCCATCCTCCCAGTACAGGGATCCACTTCAGAGTGTGTACAACAACTCAGTACTGGGCACATGGACGCTTCCTGTGGCTCAGAATAGTGTGTACTGCAACAGAGGAAGTGCAGTTGGTATGTGTGCACATGTATTATGTCTGCAGTCCTGTATCTGTATGCTGTACACCTGTGCTATATCTGTGTGCCATACAGATTCACATCACCCAGCTAGATATGCATATACATACTCTATGTACTAGTGACTTCTGATGGACTACAACTACGTATGTATGTACTAATTGTGTTCATATATTGCTAACTGTTAAATGTATACGTATATACATATGACTATGCGCATACGTATGTATATACATCTATGTTTTACAGCATTTGTACGTTTTATCTTATTCAGTATACAGTGGGTCTTATATATTCTATAGTGTGTCTTATTTAATACAATATTTATATGTATATCCTCCACAGAATTTTTGGTGGACATGTCATCGTCTTGTCAGATCAGTGTCTCGGACATGTCCACCATATGTAATGCCATGTCCAGCATCAGTTTGGAGTCCTACACTACCAACTATGGTGTACTCATGGTGTGTGTGTGTGTGTGTGTGTGTGTGTGTGTGTGTGTGTGTGTGTGTGTGTGTGTGTGTGTGTGCGTGTGTGTGCCTTGTGAACCAACGTAGTGTCTGTTACTTTATTTGGCCAGATTATAAATCACACATACAGGCACAGATTAATGAACATCCACCACTCATGTCACGTATTGTACTCCACTCCACAGCTTCCCAGCGAAGTCCTCAATACAAGCATGGTAGTACCGATCAATCTGGGCAATGTTGTTTGTAGAACGTCAGGAGGTGTGGTCAGGGGGTGTGGTCAGGGACCTCTGATACCTGAAATATCAGAAGATTCATGTCGTAATGCTCTGAGAGAGGTAATAATTATCTGTATCCATGTACAGTATCTGTGTACAGTATCCGTGTACTGAATCTACGTATATACTGTATCCATGTACAGTATGCATGTACATGCGTATCTACATACAGTAGATTGCACAGTGGAGTGTAACTAGTAGTAATCTTTATGAGAATCTTGAGGAAAGCAGTTAACTTCCTCTCTACGACATACATATCAATAGGACCAATCATTTAGTACACATACGTAGGTGTGGTTGGGACACACAGAAAGCTTCAATAATGACAGGAATCCTCTCAAGTTGATGAGCTCAACTGTGTACTTATGTATGTATGTGCTTCAATCTCAATGTACGTACATACATACATATGTACATGTACCTGCAATAATAATTATCATAATATGTACATACACTGTGTGTATGTGTGTGTGTAATATATTCCTCTTTATTTCCCTATCAGCTCTCTTTCGTGGTGGAGCACCAGGGTAGCAGTGGCATTGTCACTGTTAGTGTGGATGCTGTACTGGAGGATGTACCCCTCATGTCCACTGGACCACTTCTACAGCAGTTTACAGTGAGGTAGATATGTGCATACAAATGTTGATATGTACAGGGAATTTTCACTAATCTGCCACAAGTATGACTTCCCGCCAAAGCAAGTAAACGCCTAGAGGCGGAGTGTATAATAGTTAGACAAAGGCATTTTGTCGTCTATGGCTTGTACACACACTCACCCCTCAGGCGCTTCGTGCCCTCGGGTCTCGAGCGTGTACAAGCCATAGACGACAAAATCCCATTGTCTAACTATGTCACATGTATGATAAACAACTGTCCCTACGCACGTATAGTATAGTGAATGATTTACATTGTTAGTACAGGCCTAGAATTGTATAAATATGTTATCTCAGCAAGGTACTTTGAAAATGGCTTCTCCTGGTCGTGTTTTAATTTTCCCGTTGCATCTTACCATACTGGCATATCCCAACCTGGTTCCTTATCCCTGATCAACAATGTTGAAAAATTCCAAAATGCTAAGATGTTGTGGTCTACTCTCCTTAAAATATTGTCACACTAAGGGTGTGTTGTAAGAAACCACCTAGTAGATTCTTTTATTAACCTAATGACATGCAAGTTCGAGTCTTATATTTTATCATTCATATTTATATTTATTTTCGTGCCTTATGTTTCTCGATTATATGTATTATCATATTAGATCAATATAGTGTATGATATTGTGTGTACTGGATTAGTATTGAGATATCGTACATGATACACTATCATGATGTCTGACGCTATGTATGCATTATAGTTGCAGCCTCTCTAGGTGTGCTACAGTAGTGTTCAATTTAATTACCACTTTAACTTACTGTTGCATACATATCAGCCATGTGAAGCTATCGCTGAATTAAGTCTATGGAAAGGTGTTGTGTGAGTAAGCAATTGTAGAAGATCTAAACCAGGGAAGATCGGGATGTTTAGTATTATTGGGATATTGATAGGGACAAGTTAGTTAGACACCATCAAGTTGATATATAACCCTCGGCACTACATGTATACACACACTCCTGATTTGGGATGTTGTTTACAGTACAACTGCTGTTAGGAATGATACTGTGTAACCAGAAATATTGGCGGAAAGAATATTTGGCGGTTTGTCGAATTTTAGGGTATTGGCGGTTTTTATTTTGGCGGATGGCAAGCCCAGGTTATAATTATATTCATAGCCACAGTTACTGTGCTACCCAATATACAAACTTTAACGCTTGAAATGACTTTCGAAAATGGAGTTTTCGATCGACAGCTGTATTCTGTTCCTTTCTCTTGAAGTACCGATACATCGCCATGATTATTCGAGCCACACGGACGCAGGATGTCGGGATTACGTCACTGTATTGTGACATAATCCTGATGTTTGGCACGGGTGCTATTATTTTGGCAAATATTATGTTGGTGGTAGTCGGTCAAACCGCCAAACCGCCAAAATAAAATGACCGCCAATATTCCAGTTATACGGCCTGAAAGCTTGACACATGATGGTATTTGACACATGGCACATGACGGTACTTTCCATGGTAAAGTACCTGATAGTATGTAAACATTATTACAACGAGGTCAGATGAGGTCTGACCTCTCACACCACAGTGTCATAACAAACAATATACCAAATATGGAGGAAGGTTCTACCACACACATTCAAACAAACATTGTCACACCACTATAGTTACTTAGATCATGCACACAGGACTTTTAATTTATCCATACATTATGCATGTAATACATCTACATACATGCTGAACATACGTACAAACATAAGTGGATATTCTCTTGCACCCGTGTGTACCTATTTCTCTCTGTATACTGTACATTGCATGTACATACATATGTGAACAGGAAGACACGAAATATTTTAATATTGCAGAATTTGTTCGTTTATGAAAATTTCCACACATACTATATACGAAGCAATTCTCACTGGTGTGCCATATTGATTTCACAGTCAATTTTGTAGATTATATCAAATTAATTCATGCATGAAGTTAATGCATGATACAACACCACTATATAATTATAATAGTTAGAAAAAGTTCCTGTCGCATAGAAAATAAAGCACACATCCACTTGTGTGATGTTTGTATCCTGTGTTTACATTTTTGCAATTGCTAATACTTGTTACATGCAAATTAGTTGTTTGCACGCTCCTAATTGTTACGGTTACACACTACTGATACCAACAAGTGTAAGCACTCGACTCAGAGAATTTTTTTCCTTCCTCTGCTATACTCAATTCCTTTCTGCCATCCTGTATTTACACCTTCTGGAACAGCACAGGCTCCTCTCTTTGTTCCACGTATCACGGCTCCACCTAGTCCCCCCACTCCAGCACCAACTACACCACCAGCATAGTATCCCACAAATCTGCCAGTGTATTCACCTACGTCACTGCCAATCTCCTTTCCAATCATTCCCCCAGTCTCACTTACAAAAGAAACACTTACACCTACCTTGCAAGCTAAGCTTTCACATGTTTTACCTATTGCAATACCTGCCAAGTGTCCAATTTCACCAACAACTGCTTTTCCTACTGCAGATCCTGTTTTTTTTCCATATTGTGTACCGATATTCCAACCCTTTTTTCCATAATATTGGGCACCGTCTAATGCACCCTTGTAGCCTTCTATACAAAAGCTCTTGCTGCCTCCCACTACTGCCCCTGCAGTGCCATACAAGTAATCTTGCGGCGATAGATTCACTTGTCTGAGTGCCATAATGCTTGGATCTTTGAGATAGATAGAGAAGATCTGTGAGACCAGTAGAGGGTAGCTTTCACTCAACTTCCAACAGCACTGACTGCTTGTTATTGTACAATTTCTTTTATATCATAACAGGTTACCTAATATGGATACGGGGAAATAATACGTCTGGTTATGTGCAATCTTGAGTGGGCTGACCACCATTTTTCATGACAATGTATACTTGATTACATCAATCAGTATAGTGTGTGATTTTCCTTAGTAATATTGGCCTTAGACATACAATAGTAATATAGTCAGAGTCTACATACATACAATAGTGTGCATACATGCTACATATATTGTGTATACGCACACTCCTAAGATGGGATGTTGTTTACAGTACAGCTGCTGCTATTAGGAATGATATAATGGCTTGCAAAAGCGTGACACATGAAGGTACTTCCCAGAGGAAAGTACCTGATATTGATATGTAAACATTATTACCACAACTTCAGATGAGGTTTAAGCTCTCACACCTCAACAAATCATTGACCAAATATGGAGGAGAATTTTTGCATTTGACACTCACAAAGTGTTACCAATACACACATTCAATCATGTACTATCCCACCACTATAGCTACTGTACTTTTAAAAAACCTGGAATTAAACCCATCCTAACTTTTTCCTCAAATGTATTTGTATATAACAATGCTAGTGAAGATTTTTAAGAAATAGTTGGGATTCTTCCTGATTTAAAGCTTAGTGAAGTCAATAATATAATAAACCAATTACAGCATTGTTCGCACAAGAGTAATAACTTTGCCGACCTCCCCCTCAGGCACTACACACCACACCCTCTGCTTTGGGATCTGTAATCTGCAATACTCTTACGAGTACGAATTATACCCGCCCTACGGGCGTATTCGTCCGTAAATGTGTCATGAAAATGGCGCCTCTCAAGTACGGGAATAGTACGGTTTCGTTCGAATTCTAGAAGAAAGGCCTAAAACGAAACGCCAACCCCTTAGTATACTTCACGGGTGGCGCTGAGAAGGATTGGGGAGTTTGACGGCGATTGCATGCGAACTGAAGGAGGAGTTCGCAAACAAACAAACAAACAAACAGAGACCCCGTTAATTATAGCATAAACTCTCTATACTACGTAACCGGTTACATAGTATAGAGAGTCTATGATTATAGTAAGATGTAAACATGCTGTGACTATTACAGTACCTAGTTGTTACTATTACAGTACAGAGTGGTGAAACTTCAAAAACCCTTGCCTTTGGCCCTCGTGAAGTTGTGCATCTATTTTAAGTTTCAGGTGGCTAAGAGCTAAGAGCCTGGAAGGGTGTGTATAAACCCAATATTCATTCATCAGCATTCTTCCTGTACAGGTACATGTTGTTCAACAGAACTTTATCCAGTGATGATGATATCAATCTCCAGAGATCAGGTGTGGGAGGATACCAAGATGGGCTCCCTTTATTGGCTGGTAAACTAGTGGAACAGGAAGAAATACCATATCCTCCTGTGTGTACCAAAGTCCGTGCATACTGAACACATCAATGTACATAGTTGAGTTGGTGTAATGGATGATTGGAAACAGTAGTGGGAGAGGTAGTCTTTATGTACTAGAGGTGCTTTTGTGTACAGAAGTTGAGTTAATGTAGTGAATGGTTCTATTATAATAGTGGTCACTTGGAAAGGTGGTCTTTATTATGGAGGTGATCACCTGAACATTGTGTTTATGTACAAATAAACTAAATGTACCAATGTGTCCTTAACCCTCCAATACATCCTTCATCAACATCTCTGTAAACCCTTCGGAATGGTTCACTGTTGGAAGCAGTGGACGGTATTGTGTGGATACTGCCACCATGAGTGTCAACTTCCTACAGGAAGTGGAGACGACCTGCTTCCTGTTATCATCTGCTCACACGTCCTGTGGTAACCTCCAAGATACAGCATACGGTATACTATCACCTTGGAATGCAAGTGTCAGCCATGTTGGCAGAGTGGGGGATGCCAATCCAAACAACTTGTCAGAGTGGGTGACGATTAGGAATGCTAGAGGACCCAGTACAATGCAGGTTAGTGTGTGTGTGTGTGTGTGTGTGTGTGTGTGTGTGTGTGTGTGTGTGTGTGTGTGTGTGTGTGTGTGTGTTTGTGTATGTGTGTGTGTGTGTTCATGTGTGTGTATGTGAGTGTGTGTGTGTTTGTGTGTGTGTGTGTGTGTGTGTGTGTGTGTGTGTGTGTGTGTGTGTGTGTGTGTGTGTGTGTGTGTTTGTGTATGCATGTGCATGTGTGTGTGTGTATGTGAGTGTGTGTGTATGTGTGTGTGTGCGTGTGTGCATACTTGTGTTTGTAATATTTTTTTCTGATACTGTAATTAATTCATTGCACCCACGTACATGTTGAAATTGTACTTTGTTAAATTAATTCTAATTAGAAGTATATTATCATCTAAGGAATTCCGATATTAATTTGTGTTTCTTTCTTGAATTCACAACAGATCGAATCACAATGTAGCAGCATTCCTGTGGGTGTGTCCATATTAATTCTGTATACAAGAACAGGATCTACCTCACTACCCTCATCACAAGTGTTTGGTGTTCACACTGTCTATCAAACGGAGACTGTGTGTCTGGGTAGTGGGTGTGGACCCATTCCCAAACCAATTCCCATGCACACGCGGATTTCGTATGTGGACCTAACCCAGGGACCAGCAGAAGTTCTCCAGTCAATCACAGACATCCAAGGACATTTGCCAGAAGATTTCTTTTATCCCTTCTTTGTTGCCAACAATTCGTATTCAACAGTCACTCACAAAATCTTCACTGCATGTATAGTTGCTATTGTTTGTTTATTGTGTACAATGTATATTGTTTTCTGATGTCTCGTGTCATGTACATCCAACTGCCTGCAGCTAGCAAAACCAAGTAAAGTAACTTAATACATGCATGATTGAATAAAACATTCAAACAAAATAAAATAGCAGATCAAGTGTTGGTTACGTATACGTCAGACTACTTTTGTCTTGTTTACCTTTAAAATCCACAATATAGCGTTCTAGTTTCCTGTGCACTCATGGAAACTCTTACTTGGACTGAAGAATCAGATTTGCTATTATTATGCTTTGAGGATGTCTTCATTCTTCTTGGAAGAGAACTTGCAATTGATACATACATGGCCATGGAACTTGCTGTGTACTTGGAACTTGCTGCTTTAGGGGTACCCAATCTAATTATATTATATATATCTAGTCAATATTAAAAATGTTCATATCAAAAAATTAATGATATTACGTATACTTACATTATGTACAATAATATATTATATAAAATAATTATTATAATGTTTAGACTATCCCTATGCATGTATAGTGCATGGGTGATTTATATTATTAACATCGGCACAGAATTGTATAATAATAATAAATGAAATTTAATGGTATAATAAGATGTACATGTTATCGTAGCACAGTAGCTTGTAAATGGCTACCCCCATATATTTTATTATATAATATATATATATTATATAGTATGTTTATTCCATGTTACATTTATCATAGCCCAACCAGCACCCCGACCCCTTTTAAGCTGATGAAAGTCCATGCAATATTATAGTCAAAGTTTGAAGTCTTCTCTCCTTTAAAATGTCACAGTGTAAGCTTTGTTAGTCTAGTGACATGCAATAAGAGTGCAAGTCCACGGTCACTCTTGTGCACAGGTGATGCATCATAGCACAAATACGGATTCACGGGCACACTCCTGGAACCAGTACGGTCCTTCTGATATCAAAAATGATACATTTTGTTGCGGATCAAAAATTCTCTCATATGGCACATATAATATTGCTTATACTTTGTATGTACATTCCAATGTAAGTGTAATACGTCTTGAGGTGATCACTCAGGTATAATTTCACTTTTCATTACTGCATATATGCATTCATGGGTGAGGGAGCATGTCAACTTGATATTTTAGACAGACTTAGCTGGGGGCGTGAACTAACTTCTGAAACAATTCCCATCTCAATAGGTGCCCCATAACCCAAGCTACATTCGGAGTGCTTAATATTTGTACAATATGTACGAGAGAGTATAAGAGAGAAAACACTAAGCACCCTTTTGCCTAGCTCATGGGGAAGGGGGCGTGTCCACTTGATATTCTAGACACACTTAGCTGGGGACGTAAACCAACCTCTGAAACAATACCCATTTCAATAGGTGGTCCGTAACCCCAGCTATAATTGGAGGTACTTAATACGTATTTTTTCAATGTATGGGAGAGTATAGGAGAGAAAATGATAAGCACCATTTGGCATACTTCATGGGTGAAGGAACGTGTCAACTTGATATTTTAGACACTTCTAGCTGGGTATGTGAACTAACTTCTGAAACAATTCCCATCTCAACAGGTGGCCCATAAACCCCAGCTTCATTTGGAGGTGCTTAAAATGTATTTTTTTACAATGCATGGGAGAGTATAGGAGAGGAAATGCTAAGCACCTTATTGCATAACTCATGGGAAAGGGGGCGTGTCAGCTTGATATTTTAGACAGACCTACCTGGAGACCTGAACTAACTTCTGAAACAATACTAATCTCAATAATAGGTGACCCGTAAGCCCAGCATCATTTGGAGGTGCTTAATACTTTTTCATTGTATGCGAGAGTATAGGAGAGAAAATGCTGAACACCTTTTTGCATAGGTCATGGGTGAGGGGGCGTGTCAGCTTGATATTTTAGACAAAACTAGCTGGGGACATCAACTAACTTATGAAAAAATACGTGGCCTGTAACCCCAGTTACATTCGGAAGTGCTTATATAATTTTTTTTTTCAATGTATGTATATTATATATAATTATATAATTCAGATTCACTTATATATGAGAATATCCAATTATCTCAAATTGAATGCACATATTGATGCAGTACATGGTGCTAGTGCTGGTTATAAGTAAATCACACAATGTTATAATGATTGCATTGTTACATATAGCATGCAATGTCATTTCATTATTATACAGTGTATGTCAAGCATTCAAATTTATAACAATTGATAGTATATGGATCCAAGGAAACAGTTATGCTTTACATGATGATCATATTATGATATACTGTAACATATTAAGATATAATATGTATTAAATTTTTATTATAATATTATATTTATCAAATTTTGGCCATAGCACCACAGTCAATGTACTTAGCACTATCTGGCATACAGCGTGGGAGAGTGGGTGTGTCAGGATGATATTTTCACCAAATCTAGCTGGGTATGTGAGCTAAGTTATGAAACACTTCCCATCTCTTTGTATGATTTATAACCCATGTTATTTGAGGTGGTGCTATGGCCAAATTTTGGCCATAGCACCACTGTGACAGTTAATATACTAAGCACCATCTTGCATACAGCGTGGGAGAGTGAGTGTGTCATGCAGCATGATATTTTCACCAAATATAGCTGAAGATGTGAGCTAAGTTATGAAACGCTTCCCATCTCTTTGTATGATTTATAACCCATGTTATTTGAGGTGGTGCTATGGCCAAATTTTGGCCATAGCACCAACTTGAATGTTCTATACCTTCCCATACATTAAAAATTGCTTCATAAGTTAGTATAGATCTACAGCTAGGTCTACATAAAATATCATGTTGACATAGACCCTCTCCCATGAGCTATGCAAAAAGGTGCTTAGCGTTTTGCGAGCATGCACAATCAGATACATTAAAAAAGTATTAAGCAACTCCGGATGTAGGGACTACCTATTGAGATGAAAATTGCTTCATAAGTTAGTATAGGTCCACAGCTAGGTCTCCATGAAGCATCATGTTGACATGCCCCCTCTCCTATATAAGCTACGCAAAAAGGTGCTTAGCGTTTTTTGATCATATACAATCCCATACATTGAAAATGTATTTAACACCTCCCGATGAAGTTAGAATGTGTCTTATTTAATACAATATTTATATGTATATCCTCCATAGAATTTTTGGTGGACCTGTCATCGTCTTGTCAGATCAGTGTCTTGGACATGTCCACCATATGTAATGCCATGTCCAGAATCAGTTTGGAGTCCTACACTACCAACTATGGTGTACTCAGGGTGTGTGTGTGTGTGTGTGTGTGTGTGTGTGTGTGTGTGTGTGTGTGTGTGTGCTTGTGTGTGTGTGTGTGTGTGTGTGTATGTGTGTGTGTGTGTGTGTGTGTGTGTGTGTGTGCTTGTGTGTGTGTGTGTGTGTGTGTGTGTGTGTGTGTGTGTGTGTGTGTGTGTGTGTGTGCTTGTGTGTGTGTGTGTGTGTGTGTGTGTGTGTGTGTGTGTGTGTGTGTGTGTGTGTGCTTGTGTGTGTGTGTGTGTGTCCATGCGTGTGCCTTGTAAACCAACGTAGTGTCTGTTACTTTATTGGGCCAGATTATAAATCACACAAACAGACACAGATTAACGAATATTCACTGCACATGTCGCGTATTCTACTCCACTCCACAGCTTCCCAGCGAAGTCCTCAATGCGAGCATGGTGGTACCGATCAACCTGGGCAATGTTGTGTGTAGGATATCAGGAGGTGTGGTCAGAGGGTGTGATCAGGGACCTCTGATACCTGAAATATCTGAAGATTCATGTCGTAATGCTCTGAGAGAGTTCCGTAATAATTAACTGTATCCATGTACAGTATACATGTACAGTTTCCATGTACAGTATCCATGTACGATATGCATGTACGTACATGCATATCTACGTACATACAGTGGATTGCCATTGACCCATCACCACTTTATCCAACACAATATCCCCTAAATAATATAAAATGAAAGTGTAAGAGATTATCCAGTTGATCACTGAACTCATTAACCCACTGTAGGGTTCAAAAAACAAATTGTGGAGGATTAACGAAAATTCACTGTTCGTGTTCACTGAATGTTCTGTGTACATGTGAATGCACAATGGGGTATCACCAGTAGTAATCTGTATGAGAATATCGAGGAAGCAGCTAAATCTCTACAACATACATATCGATAGGAGCAATCATTTAGTATACATAGGAACTTAGGTGTGCTTGAGACACACAGGAAGCTTCAATAATGACAGGAATCTCCTCTCACACTAATGAACTCCACTGTGTACTTATGTGTGTACTTCAATCTCAATGTACATACATACAGACATACTCATCTATGTGTATATACTCTGTGTGTGTGTGTGTGTGTGTGTGTGTGTGTGTGTGTGTGTGTGTGTGTGTGTGTATGTGTGTGTGTGTCTGTGTGTGTGTGTGTGTGTGTGTGTGTGTGTACATGTGTGTGTGTGTACATGTGTGTGTGTGTGTACATGTGTGTGTGTGTGTGTGTGTGTGTGTGTGTGCGTGCGTGCATCATACTCCTCCTTATTGCCCTATCAGCTCTCCTTTGTGGTGGAGCACCAGGGTAGCAGTGGCATCGTGAGTGTTAGTGTGGATGCTGTACTGGAGGATGTACCCCTCATGTTCACTGGACCACTTGTACAGCAGTTCACAGTGAGGTAGGTATGTACATAGGTAGAGGGAGTCTTGTTAACCCGATACAATTCATTTTAGAAAAATATGGTGCATTGACAAGTTTGGCAGATTAACTAGGTATTCATTAGTATTCGTATGTTTATCACATTGGTAATTAGATAATTGTGACGGATTGAAAGGTTTGGTGGATTACCAAGAATTCACTGTATGTTATTATACGGATCTATTGATCTAATGTGTTCCCTGGTACAGTTGAGTATAGATGCTTTCCAGCAGTTTGAATATACAGTAGTAATCTGGTCCCTAATACAAAATTGCTACCACCACAGCATCAGCATCGCCCCTTGCAAGCGTAACAATAATTACAATACAAATTCCAATTAATTCAATATATTATCACAGTGACTGGAAAATGGTGACAAAATATACATCATAAAGACTTCATCTTTTGTTAGTGGGGTCATAGACACTCTAAACTAACAAGTGTCTATGGTGGGGTAAGGTTGCTACACCATAGCTACATATATATCCAAATATTGGTGTGTGTACATTAATCATTCAAGGACTTGTGTCAGGTACGACGTTTCTTCATAATCTCTCGGAGTTGCTGAAACAATACCGACTCGTCTTCCCTCCTTTTGGTGCGGTTTCCATGGATACGGCTGCACTCAGTGGTCTCATAGTAAACGAGGCGTTCGGTGTATTCGTATAGTGCGTGTCCGAAGAACCCGGCCTCTCGGTGACTTGGGAGCCCTCCAGATACTCTATCCATGCAAATCTTGCCCTTCTTCCACGGTGCATGCCAACGTACCTTGCGGTGGTGTAAGCGCGCTTTCTTATTCCTTTTGACGGTAGCATTTCGACGATAGTGACCGAGTGTTAAAATGCAAATGGCTACGAGGACGAGGAGTAAGATGAGAGCCAAAACCTCTTCCAGGATCATCCCTTGGTTGCTGTTCCCTTGTCTTATCCAGCCCAGTTTGACTTCACTACATCATTGCTTTCTCAAATGGAGAGTCGCTCATTTTACTTCGGCTGCGGTTATATCGTGAGAATGACCAGCTAAATTCGCCGGTAACAGTTTACCGCAGTAAAGGGCTTCCGACATTTATCTTCCACGAACTTTGGAGGCCATTGAGATATACGGTAGAATATACGGAGGTTTTACGGTTTCTTGTTACCAATACTTGCAATCACATACGCTACGTAATTGTGCATACCTCCATAAATCATACATTTTATTATTTTCTTTATTAAATTAATGCATGTTTAATGGCACAGTAATAAAAACTGGCATGTTGTTGTGTTTGAGGGTACAATAATAGGCAGTGTACACAAAATACAACACCTGAGATTTGTCAGTTGTAAGAGTTTCTACAATGTGTACATACATCACATACACTTATACGCATGCATGCACATGTACACTGATGTACGTACACACAACAGTACACATACATACACCTGTGTACACTTGGAGGATATCACATGTACATATATATAACATGGGTAACAATGTATGAATGTGGCAACATGTATGTACTTGCTCTACAACATTGACTCTGCTCCATAAACAATGACATACAATAGCAGTCAAAAGATATGGTACATGTACATATTACTTTTATGCATACACATACATGTTATAGTTCTTTCACATTACATCTCCGCTTTGAGTGGGTTTTTGCCCTAGGTTACAAGCATCTTTGCAAGCATTCTCCACACCCTTTCTAATTCCCTCTGGAATAGCCATAACACCTGCTATTCCTCCAACAACAAATCCCCAAGCTGCTCCCAGTCCACAACCAATAATTTGACCGCAACCCTTTCCAACGTGGGCATAAACCACTGCACGCAACTCTCTGACATCACCATCTTTAGTTCCTTGCATCATATCAGTTGTTAATTTTTTGAGTGAATCACCCATGGTACCCCGTCTGGCATTCATTCCTGCCATTAAGGTAGATCCAATTATTGCTTCGACCGATGGTGTCATTAAACTGAATGTCCCATCAACTGGTGCAGGGATTGAAGATAGAACGTACTGTTCAATGCTGAAACCAACAATAGGTCCTAAATACCCTCCGATGTACCCGCCACTATTGTAGCCTAGCTTTCCGTAATGTATGGCATTCACTTTACCAGACTTGTAGCCCTCCACGACCAAGGCCTTTCCAGACTCGTACACCACATATATGGGGATCTTCACGTATTGTGTACCTGGCCACAGGGTTGATAGTACTGTTTTCCCACACTGACCGCTAAGGCTCAAAGCTTGTTTTCCGAGGCTGTACGCACTCTCGACCGCTTTCCTTCCTGGCGACGTCGACAGAGCCAACCCTGGTAGTGAATAACAGAGAGCAATCGCCAAAGCCTTTTTTAAACGGTAATTTGTGAGGTCCAATGCTCCCTGAGATCCCGCCGTATCCACGTTTTTGGCGGGTTTATCACAATCCATGATGAAGTGTTTTAGTCTCTTGTGCGCTTATAGAA
This sequence comes from Chondrilla cf. caribensis, assembly GCA_964020155.1. NCBI lineage: Eukaryota > Metazoa > Porifera > Demospongiae > Chondrillida > Chondrillidae > Chondrilla > Chondrilla cf. caribensis. The sequence goes on from OZ026553.1 coordinate 4,097,659, forward strand.
ATTCTTAGCTCGACTCGAGTTTTGCTTTGAGGGTGTCTGTATTTTTCTTGGAAGGGAATTCGCTGCGTTCTTGGAAGGGGCGCCCGATCGTTTATTCTTGTCAATGTATGATAATTATCGATTGTACGTACGTGCGTGTATGTATACGTATAAATATCCCTACGCAGGTATAGTATAGTGAGTGATTTATATTGTTAATATGGACCTAGAATTGTATAAATATATCATCTCAGTTTGAACATGGCTTCCCTTTGTACAATGTACGAGTTTTTCCTGTTAATAAAATTGATGTTGATAAAGTCCAAGATAGTCAAATATTGAGGTCTTCCCTCCTTGAATGTCACAATAAGGGTGTATACTAGTGTAAGAAACCATCTACCCACCAGATTATTTGTTAGTCTAGTGAGTCACACTTGTAATGAAAGTTCCAGTTTTATTGTATGTACATTTGTATTACTGCCCCGGGAATAATATCAGCTGTAACTTTCGAATCCATTATTAGTGCATAGTAACTGATTGGTTAATGAATTAATTCCCGAAAATTATTGTAACTTGAAACCACTTCCACTTTAGTAGTCATCCAATAGTCGTGATGTGAGGTAGGTAGAGTCCTTTTCACATTTCAGGTACTCTTGAAGTACAAAATTGAAGTGAAGGTTCTGGGTGATAAGGTGGAGGTGGCTTCCTGTTCTACTTACTTGATTACTTCCTGTGATTGGCGATAATCTCATTTGAAATGAAAATCAATTGATCAATTGATTAATCGTCCCAGCACTAATTTGTATGTTGTATTCACACATATGCTGGTCTTCCTAATCCTTGCATATACTGTTTCAAGCCGAGCCTTATATATTTCTCGTCTTATAATATTTCTCTATTATGTCACAGTAAGGGTGTATTGTAAGAAACCACCTTATATATTATTTTGTTAGTCCAGTGACATGCAATGAAAGTTCATGTCTCATTGCATGTACATTTGTATGTGTGTGCTTGTGCATATAGCCTAGAAGGGTGTGTATAAACTAGGGCTGAGAATCGGCTGTAATTTTCAAATCGATTATCAGTACATAATAACTGATTGATCAATCGACTAATCACCAGAAGTAATTAAGTAGGCGTGACCGGAAACCACTCCCACTTTATTAGACTGAGTAGTCATTCAATAGATGTGAATTGAAGTCCATAGAGTCCTTTTCGCATTTCAGGTACAATACTGAACCCGTGGAGTGAAGGTTTTGGGTAATAAGGTGGGCGTGGCTGCCTGGTCTACTCACTTAATTACTGTGATTAACCGATACGTTTGCACTATTAACAATAATCAGATTTGAAATGAAAATCGATTGATTAATCGATTAATCTTTTAATTGTCCCAGCACTAGTACAAACCCAACAAATTTAACTATGTATGGGCCTGTATACGTACATCATCAAATATTATGCATAAGATGTACATGCAAACACATCAGCATTCTTCCTGTACAGGTACATGTTGTTCAACAGAACTCTGTCCAGTGATGGTGATATCAATCTCAAGAGATCAGGTGTGGGAGGGTACCAAGATGGGCTCCCTTTGTTGGCTGGTAAACTAGTAGAACAGGAAGAAATACCATATCCTCCTGTGTGTACCAAAGGCCGTGCATACTGAACACATCAATGTACATAGTTGATTTGGTGTAATGGATGATTGGAAAAAGTAGTGGGACAGGTAGTCTTTATGTACTAGAGGTGTTTTTGTGTACAGTAGTTGTTGTAAAGGTAGTAGTAAAGGTGGTCTTTATTATGGAGGTGATCGCCTGAACATTGTGTTTATGTACAGATAAACTAAATGTACCAATGTGTCCTTAACCTTCCAACACATCCTTCATCAACATCTCTGTAAACCCTTCGGAATGGTTCACTGTTGGGAGCAGTGGACAGTATTGTGTGGATACTGCCACCATGAGTGTTAACTTCCTACAGGAAGTGGAGACGACCTGCTTCCTGTTATCATCTGCTCACACATCCTGTGGTAACCTCATGGATACAGCATACGGTATACTATTACCTTGGAATGCAAGTGTCAGCCATGTTGGCAGAGTGGGGGATCCCAATCCAAACAACTTGTCAGAGTGGGTGGAGATCAGGAATGCTAGAGGACCCAGTACAATGCAGGTTAGTATGTGGTGTGTGTGTGTGTGTGTGTGTGTGTGTGTTTGTGTGTGTGTGTGTGTGTGTGTGTGTGTGTGCGTGTGTGTGTGTGCATGTGTGCTTGCGTGCGTGTGTGTTGTGTGCGTGCATGCATGTGTGTTGTGTGTGTGTGTGTGTGTGTGTGTGTGTGTGTGTGTGTGTGTGTGTGTGTGTGTGTGTGTGCATGCGTGGTGTTTGTGTAAGAATACAAGCATATGTATGTTGGCGCTAGAGGTCTCATTTGAAGGTTTTATACAATCATGCATGTATTAAGCCTACTTGGTTTGGCATAGCCAACAAAGCTTTCTGAGAAAGTAATTCCTCATTTCATATCAAGTCCCATCTATGAAGGACATAGTGAAGACTCTACAAGTCTTGTAGTGCCTGAGGCTGTGCTTACCAGCATATCCCTCCTAGGTGTGCTGTAGCTGAGTCCAATAGACTCCACTGGTGAAGCCTAAGGATTTCCATTAGACACTGTACATAACAAGAAATTGTGCTCAATAAACAAACTAAGTACAGCAAACAAACAAGTGTACAACAGCAGGGTGCATTTAACAAACTCTACACAACAAGCGTGCGTTTGTAATACTTTTTTCTGACACTGTAATTAATTCATTGTACCCACATGTTGTGATTGTGCTTTATTAAATTAATTCTAATTAGTAGTACGTATATTATTATCTTGGAATGCGTGCACGTGTGTTCATGTGCGTGTATGTGAGCATGTGCGTGTGCATGTGTGTGTTTGTAATATTTTTTCTGGTGCTGTAATTAATTCATTGCACCCACGTACATGTTGAAATTGTGCTTTGTTAAATTAATTCTAATTAGAAGTATATTATTATTATCTAAGGAATTCTGATATTAATTTGTGTTTCTTTCTTGAATTCACAACAGATCGAATCACAATGTAGAAGCATTCCTGTGGGTGTGTCCATATTAATTTTGTATACAAGAACAGGGTCTACCCCACAACCCTCATCACAAGTGTTTGGTGTTCACACTGTCTATCAAACGGAGACTGTGTGTCTTGGTAGTGGGTGTGGACCCATTCCCAAACCAATTCCCATGCACACGCGGATTTCATATGTGGACCTAACTCAGGAACCAGCAGAAGTTCTCAAGTCAATCACAGACGTCCAAGGACATTTGCCGGAAGATTTCTTTTATCCCTTCTTTGTGGCCAACAATTCTTATTCAACAGTCACTCACAATATCTTCACTGCATGTGTAGTTGCTATTGTTTGTTTATTGTGTACAATGTATCTTGTTTTCTGATCTCTTGTGTCATGTACATCCAACTGCCTGCAGCTAGCAAACCAAGTAAAGTGACTCAATACATGCATGATTGAATAAAGCGTTCAAGCAAAATAAAATAGCAGATCAAGGGTCAGCTATACCAGACTACTTTTGTCCTGTTTACTTTTGAAATCCTCATTAAAGCTTAAGCGTTCTATAGTTTCTTGCGCACTCATTGAAATTCTTACTTTAACTCGAATTTCAAAAGAATCTGATTTGCTATATGCTTTGAGGATGTCTTCATTCTTCCTGGAAGGGAACTTGCAATTGCTTCATACATGGCCATGTAACTTGCTGCGTACTTGAAACTTGTTGCATACTTGGAACCATCTGTGTTAGTTCCTAGTTGGAAGGGGCGCTCGATCTAATTCTAGATACTATCCCTATGTATGTGGGTGATTTATATTATTACTATTGGTCCAGAATTATATATAAATAAATTGTTAATATCAGCACAGAATTGTATAAATAATGAATAAATATTATGTTATTTATTGTATATAGCACAATAGATTGAAAATGGCTTCCCTATATATAGTATGTTTATTCCCTGTTACATTCACCATAGCCCAACCAACACCCTGACCCCTTATAATTAAAGCTGATGAAAGTCCAATATAGTCAAAGTTTGAGGTCTTCAGTGAGCTTTGTTAGTCTAGGGACGTGCAATAAGAGTTCAAGTCTCATCACATGTACATTTGACCTTTGTCAAATATTGAATTTAGTTCTGTACACTTTCTTGACTGTCTCCGGTAGAATGCTGCAATAAGCTACAAGGATTTAACTAGGTGAAAAGTGTTGTTATAATGGTCTATGAGACAAATTCAAATTTATTAGGAGTCAGAATGTTTTCTAGTTCCTGAGAGATATCTAGTCATAGGTGGTGTTTGATAATCAATGTTTTACTGTACACATGCACACACACACACACACACACACACACACACACACACACACACACACACACACACACACACACACACACACACACAAACACACACACACACACACACACACACACACACACACACACACAAACACACACACACACACACACACACACACACACACACACACACACACACACACACACACACACACAAACACACACACACAAACACATACACACATACACACTGTACATGTACATGACTGTGTTAATATGATAACTGACGTGTACTTTGATTTAGCCTATATCATGCAACAATTCTTGAGTGATCCTATCAGATGCATTCACCAACGCATACACACACACACACACACACACACACACACACACACACACACACACACACACACACACACACACACACACACACACACACACACACACACACACACACACTGTCACTATGGTAACTGTACTTTCAACCTATCACATGCATGCAACACTCCAGAGTGATCCTATCATTCATGCATTCACCAATTATATACAAAGGAAGGCACACAGTGTACATACACCTCTAATACAATGCTATTATATTGTTCGTTGGGAACTAGTGGTAATAATAATTGCAATGTCACCCTGTCTCAGGACCCACTGTAGGAAAGAAGCTCACTTGGGCATAAAGTTCTCCGATGATTCTGACTATTAATATTTCACTAGCACAATGATCTGGAACCACAAAAAATGCTTTTTTTGTCATGGTGCTCATTTATGGGATATGTTTTGATTACCATCCGTATGGTGACATAAAGTGTATGCTACCATGGTGGTGATACCTGTGCATATTTCATGTAGGGGTCTTAAAATTTCAAAAGTGATTTGTTGTATATTTCCAAGTTCACAGTGGATGCATGGTATCCTTTACCACCATATCAATGTTGTACATACAATTCGACATACATATTATATGTACATACAATGGAATACCATGTAGTGAGGGTGTTTTTCACCTGTTAAGGGTGAGAAGTTGATGTTGTACATGGAAATCGTGGTCCTCACACTCACACCTCCTTATACATGAAACCCCACACAGCCACATGTACATGTACTGTGCATAAGACAAGTCGATTAGCCAAGGACAGACATTCTTAATATTAGCCCTTATATGTATGGAGACTGAAGTTAACTCAATAATTGCTAAACATATTACTTTCTCTGCCACAAAGGTAACCCTTACAGTGTAACATACCAAAGGCCAAAAGCTGAGTATTCCTGAATTCCACCACTCTGTGCTACACTACAATTTGAATTGCACTTTTTGTTATAATGGACTTTTCAGTCTCCTATAAAAATCTGCCTAGTAGTAATTATAATAATTATAATTTCTTATTCTCATATTGTACATTTCTTCATAGTCAACCTGACTACTTCACTTATCCCCAGTGAGTGCACCATTTCATGCACTCGATTGAATCAGACATCATTGTGATTAAAATTAATAATTAATAACTCTGGGCAACCAGTAAGTATAATTTCCTATTATAAGCGGCTACAAAACTGAAGAAGCTACAACACATGGTTTGGGCTAAATAGTTATTCTTAGATGAAAATTATTTGATATTACTATGCTATTGTCTGCTGCTAGCAGTTAATCTGCATGACGTAATTGTTAGTTCCAAGAGCAGTCTGACATTGGTTATTTCTCCCTCCAGATACTACATAGAGAAGATTAAATTTTACAGAGTGTGAATCATTGGGAAGTTTGAATTGTGTAACAGACTCCACATGTGTACTGAGAATATCCTCACCATTCCTCACATGGTGCACCAATAGCATGTATATGTCCGGATTGATAAGGGTAATAATGGTCATCGTCACAACAGTCCTCCAGCTCAACCATAGGAATTCCTGCACAAGCTGGCCCATGGTAGCATAGATCTAAAAAGGGTAATTTCACATCTTATTCATCTTGGCTCTTATGTAACCATCACAGAGAAGAATCACACATCTGCATGAAGCTATACAATACTGACTACTTACATGGAATAGCCTGAGCCTGATAAGCAATGGCTCCAAGAACCAACAGAACCAAAAGGACTCCTTTTCCAAACATTTCAGATCACCTCAAGTTATTGAATCAAACGAGACTGTCACAGTTGTTCCCACCAAAGAACTCACAGAATGAATGAACAAGTGGAGCTCTGTAGCTCTCTTTTATAGCAACTGGTAGCATGTGATATTCATGCTCGTCATACGCCCACACACATTAATTAATCCAGTAACACTTATTAACTTTCATCAGTTTACCTTAATACGGGTATATTTACAGCTAAAACTGCATGTGGACTACTGCATCTAACAAACTGGGTTGAGTTTGCAAACTGGATACTACAAACTAACCATGTGTGTACAGCACGTAACCTGTGTACAGCAACAAACTGTGCACAACAAAGATTGTGTACCCCTACAGTGTGCAACATCACTGGCAATTAATTGCAAGGTTTCATGCAAAATTAGCAAATCACAAAACAAGTAGTCATTCACTTTTCTAATACAGTTTACAAAAGTGTATTTCTGTTAAACATAATTTATTCACTGACAGCGTGCAATGCATATCTATTTTTGTGTTGAATCATACATTATGTGATGTGTGGTGTGAGAGAGAGCATATCATACACACACAAACCTATGTACACACACACACACACACACACACACACACACACACACACACACACACACACACACTAACACACACACACACACACACACACTAACACACACACACACACACACACACACACACACACACATACACACACGCGCACGCATGCACACACACACGCACACAAGGACACACGCACACACAGACACACACACACACACACACACACACACACACACACAGACACACACACACACACACACACACACACACACACACACACACACACACACACACACACACACACACACACAAACACACACACACACACACACACACACACACACACACACACACACACACACATGCACACACAGAGAGAGATGCATCAGACACAAAGAAACACAACACACATTACGTGTACATATGCATGTGTTACTATGGTAACTTACTTTCAACCTATCACATACATCACTCCAGAGTGATCCTATCATTCATGCATTCACCAATTATATACAAAGGAAGGCACACAGTGTACATACACTTCTAATAGAATGCAATTATATTGTTCATTGGGAACTAGTAGTAATAATAATTGCAATGTCACCCTGTCTCAGGACCCACTGTAGGAAAGAAGGTCACTTGAGCATGAAGTTCTCCGATGATTCTGACTGTTCATATTTCACTAGCACAATGACCTGTGACCACGAAAAGAATTGCTTTTTCTCATAGTGCTCGTTTATGGGGTATATTTGATTAGCATCCATATGCATACATAGTGGCGTAGAACTTATACCATGTTGTACATATCTGGACTCACGTTGTATATATGTAGCCTCATGTTCTACATATGTTGTCTCATGTTCTACATATGTGGCCTCATGTTGTACAGTACATATGTAGCCTTGTATTGTACGTACTGTATGTAGCTTCATGTTATTCATTGTATGTTCTTGTGTTGTACATAAATGGAGCCTCTATTAGAGGACTGGGAATAAAGGACACCATAGAATTTACATCCCTGCAAAGGACACAGTTTTTAATGCACAAAAATGTACTCACCTATAGGACATTTGCCGGAAGAATTCTTTTATCCCTTCTTTGTTGCCAACAATTCTTATTCAACAGTCACTCACAACATCTTCACTGCATGTATAGTTGCTATTGTTTGTTTATTGTGTACAATGTATATTGTTTTCTGATGTCTCGTGTCATGTACATCCAACTGCCTGCAGCTAGCAATACCAAGTAAAGTGACTCAATACATGCATGATTGAATAAAGCGTTCAAGCAAAATAAAATAGCAGATCAAAGGGTCAGCTATACCAGATCTAGACTACTTTTGTCCTTGTTACTTTTGAAATCCACAATAAGGCGTTCTATATTATAGTTTCCTGTGCACTCACGGAAATTCTTACTTTGACTCATCTTAAAGTGTGAAGAACCTGGCCTCTCGAGGACTTGGGGACTCTCCAAATCAAACTTCGGAGGCTTTTCAGATGTACGGTAGAATATACGGAGGTTTAATTTTATGGTTACTTGGTAGACATGCAATCACGTGCGCTGTAAACGTCATTATGAGCATATAAACTCGTCTTTGCAATGTTCCATGGTACAGCAATGAAAATTGTATATAATGCGGTGCCAGTGGTGTTTGGTGGTACAGTAATAGACAATATACAACACCTGAGATTTTTCAGTTGTAAGAGTTTCTACTTGTACAAGTCATGTGCTTAGTCACTTACACATGTATGCATACATGCACATATACACTGATGTATGTATGTACACACAACAGTACACACATACACACATTGTAGGCTTGGAGAATAGCACATATACATACATAATATAATGTGGGTAACAATAACAATAATATTATATCAATGTATGAACATGTATACGTACTTTCTCTACAACATTGACTCTAGTCTGCTCCATACACAATGACATGTAATATTAGTCAAAGGATAGCACATACATATTATTGTTAATCCATACACATACATGCTATATGATCATTGATTTTCCGTTATATCTTTACTTTGAGTGGTTTGGGTGCTGGGTGCCAGCTTTAGTCCCTTGTGTGACTTTTGGTGCTGAGTTACAAAAGGATCTTTGCAAGCCTTCTCCAAACCCTTTCTAAATCCCTCTGGAATAGCCATAACACCTGCTATTCCTCCAATCACAAATCCCCCGGCTGCTCCCAGTACACCACCAATGACGTGACCACAACCCTTTCCAACGTAGGCATAAACCACTACACGCATCATCCTGACATCACCAACGTTAGTTCCATGTGTGATTTTGAGACTTTTCATCACATTGGTTGTCATTTGTTTGAGTGAACTCCCATGGCACCCAGTCCAGCATTCATCCCTGTCGTTAAGGTAGGTCCAATCATAGATTTGACCGATGGTGTCATTAAACTGAATGCCTCAACTGGTGCAGGGATTGAAGATAGAACGGCATGTTCAAGGCTGAAACCAACAATAGGTCCTAAACACCCTCCAATACATCCGCCAATTTCACTATTGTAGCCTAGCTTTCAGTAATGTATGGCATTCTTTATACCAGACTTGTAGCCATCCGCGACCAAGGACTTTCCAGACTCGTACACCACATATACGGGGATCTTCACGTATAGTGTACCTGGCCACAGGGCTGATAGTGCTGCTTTCCCATACTGAGCGCTAACGCTCAAAGATTGTATTCCGAGGCTGTGCGCACTCTCGACCGCTTTCCCTCCTGACGACAGAGCCGACATTGCTGTTTGTCCACATTTGCCACCAATCCACCAAACCTGCTTTCCACAGTACCTTGTAAGGTCCAATGCTCCCTGAGATCCCGCCGTAACCACGTTTTTGACGCCCCATACACAGCAGAAATCGGGATGGTTGGAATCCACCTCAAAACACTCTTTTCGTTCTGTTTATCTCCAGAATCCATGATAAAGCGTTTTAGTCTCCTGTGCGCTTATAGAAATTCCTACTTTGACTCGAGTTGCAAAAGAATGTGATTCGCTATACTTTGAGGATATCTTCATTCTTCTTCTTCATTCTTCTTGGAAGGGAACTAGCTGCGTTCTTGGAAGGGGCGCCCGATCGTCAATGTATGATAATTATCGATTGTACATAAGACTTAGTGCGTGTATGTATACGTATAAATATCCCTACGCACGTATAGTAATAGTGAGTGATTTATATTGTAAATATAGACCTAGAATTGTATAAATATATTATCATCGCAGTTTGAACATGGCTCCCTTCCCTTGACCGGTACAATGTACGTGCATGTCCTGTTGCATCTCACCATAACTCAACCTGTCTCCTGACCCCTGATCAACACAATTGATGTTGATGAAAGTCCAAGATTTTAAGGTCTTCCCTCCTTAAAATGTCACAGTAAGGGTGTATACTATTGTAAGAAACCACCCCCCACCAGGTTATTTTGTTAGTCTAGTGACATGTAATGAAAGTTGTAGTCTTATTGTATGTACATTTGTATTAGTGCTGGGGCCCTATATGAATATCAGCTTTAAATTGAACCTGTGGAGTGAAGGTTCCGGGTAATGGGTAGTGGAGGTGGCTTCCTCTTTTACTCACTTGATTACTTCCTGTGATTAGTAATAATCACATTTGAAATGAAAGTCAATTGATCAATTGATTAATCATCCCAGCACAAATTTGTATGTGTGTGTGTTCACACATATGCTGATCTTCCTAATCCAGGGTGTGTTGTAAGACACCACCTTGTATATTATTTTGTTAGTCCAGTGACATGCAATGAAAGTTCAAGTCTTATTGCATGTACATTTGTAGGTGTGCGCATATAGCCTAGAAGGGTGTGTATAAACCCAATAAACTTACCTACGTATGGGCCTGTAAATATTATGCATAAGATGTACATGCGAACACACATTCTTCCTGTACAGGTACATGTTGTTCAACAGAACTCTATCCGGTGATGCATGATGATGTCAATCTGAAGAGGTCAGGTGTGGGAGGGTACCATGATGGCCTACCTTTGTTGGCCGGTATACTAGTGGAAAAGGAAAAAAGAGGACCCAGTACTTAATGTGTGTGTGTGTGTGTGTGTGTGTGTGTAAGAATACAAGCACATGTATGTTGGTGCTAGAGGTCTCATTTGAAGGTTTATACAATCATACATAATATATTAAGCCTACTTTACTTGGTTTGGCATAGCCAACTAAGCTTTCTGTGTATAACTGAGAAAGTAATTCCTTAATTCACACCAAGTCCCATCTATGAAGGACATAGTGAAGACTCTACAAGACTTGTAGAGCAAAGTGAGGCTGTGCTTACTAGCATATCCCTCCTAGGTGTGCTGTAGCTGAGTCCAATAGAACAAATTGCACACAACAAGCGTGCACTTGTAATACTTTTTTGTGACACTGTATAATTCATTCACATGGTTATTAAATTAATTATAATTAGTGTGATATTATTATCTTGGAATGTGTATATGTGTGCGTGTGTGCATGTGTGTGTTTGCAATACTTTTTTCTGATGCTGTTTAATTCATTGCACCCACGTACATGTTGAAATTGTGCTTTGTTGAATTACTTATAATTAGAAGTATATTATTATTATCTAAGGAATTGTGATATTAATTTGTGTTTCTTTCTTGAATTCACCACAGATTGAATCACCATGTAGCAGCATTCCTGTGGGTGTGTCCATATTAATTCTGTATACAAGAACAGGATCTACTTCATTACCCTCATCACAAGTGTGTGGTGTTCACACTGTCTATCAAACGGAGACTGTGTGTCTTGGTAGTGGGTGTGGACCCATTCCCAAACCAATTCCCATGCACACGCGGATTTCATATGTGGACCTAACTCAGGAACCAGCAGAAGTTCTCAAGTCAATCACAGACATCCAAGGACATTTGCCAGAAGATTTCTTTTATCCCTTCTTTGTTGCCAACAATTCTTATTCAACAGTCACTCACAACATCTTCACTGCATGTGTAGTTGCTATTGTTTGTTTATTGTGTACAATGTATATTGTTTTCTGAAGTCTTGTGTCATGTACATCCAACTGCCTGCAGCTAGCAATACCAAGTAAAGTAACTTAATACATGCATGATTGAATAAAACATTCAAATGAAATAGCAGATCAAGGGTCAGCTATACCAGACTACTTTTGTCCTGTTTACTTTTGAAATCCACAATAAAGCGTTCTAGTTTCCTGTGCACTCATGGAAATTCTTACTTTAACTCGAATTTTGAAATAATCTGATTTGCTATATGCTTTGAGGATGTCTTCATTCTTCTTGGAAGGGAACTTACAATTGCTTTGTACATGGCCATGGAACTTGCTGCGTACTTGAAACTTGTTGCATACTTGGAACCATCTGCGTAGTACTAGTTAGAAGGGGTGCTCGATCTAATTCTAGATCTTGTCAATATATACATACAATATATACATATATTATGAACAATATATAAAATAATTATTATATGTTTATACTATCTCTATGTATATATGTATGGTGGGTGATTTTTATTAGTACTATTGGTCCAGAATTATATATGAATAAAATTAATAGTTAATATCAGGACAGAATTGTATAAATAATGAATAAATATTATGTTATTTATGTATAATAGCACAGTAGTTCGAAAATGGTTTCCCCTATACATATGTATATAGTATGTTTATTCTCTGTTACATTTACCACAGCCCAACCAGCACCCTGATCATGACCCCTTAAAGCTGATAAAAGTCCAATACAGTCAAAGGTTGAGGTCTTCTCTCCTTTAAAGTGTTGTCACAGTAAGCTTTGTTAGTCTAGGGACATGCAATAAGAGGTCAAGTCTCATCGCATGTACATTTGACCTTTCTCATTGACCTTTGTCAAATATTGATTAGTTCTGTACACTTTCTTGACTGTCTCCAGCAGAATACTGCAATAAGCTACAAGGATTTAACTAGGTGAAAATTGTTGTTATAATGGTCTATGAGACAAATTCAAATTTATTAGGAGTTGGAAGGTTTTTCTAGTTCCTGAGAGATATCTAGTCATAGGTGGTGTTTGATAATCAATGTTTTACTGTACACATGCACACAGACACACACAGACACACACGTGCGCGCGCACACACATACACACACACACACAAACACACGCACACACACACGCACACACACACACACACACACACACACACACACACACACACACACACACACACACACACTGTCACTATGGTAACTGTACTTTCAACCTATCACATGCATGCAACACTCTAGAGTGATCCTATCATTCATGCATTCACCAATTATATACAAAGGAAGGCACACAGTGTACATACACTTCCAATACAATGCTATTATATTGTCCATTGGGAACTAGTAGTAATAATAATTGCAATGTCACCCTGTCTCAGGACACATTGTAGGAAAGAAGCTCACTTGAGCATAACGTTCTCTGATGATTCTGACTATTAATATTTTACTTCAATGACCCGCAACCACAGAAACAATTGCTACCATTGTCATGGTGCTCATTTATGGGGTATGTTTTATTTACCATCCATATGGTGACATAAAGTGTATGCTACCATGGTGATACCTGTGCATATTTCATGTAGGGGTCTAAAATTTCAAAAGTGATTTGTTGTATATTTCCAAGTTCACAGTGGATGCATGGTATCCTTTACCACCATATCAATGTTATACATACAATATTATATGTACGTATATACAATGGAATACCACGTAGTGAGGGTGTTTTTCACCTGTTAAGGGTGAGAAGTTGATGTTGTACACAGGAATCGTGGTCCTCACACTCACATCTCCTTTTACATGACACCCCACACAGCCAGTATGCATGTACTGTGTATAAGACAAGTTGATTAGCCAAAGACAGACATTCTTAATATTAGCCCTTATATAGAGGCTGACGTCAACCCAAATAATTGCTAAATATATTACTTTCCCTGCCACAAAGATAACCCTTACAGGCCTGCAGGTAAGAGTGGAGTGTAGGGTTTATGCAATACCCCTGCACCCTCACCTTCTCCGAAAAGACCATTAGGACCTTAGGTCTTGAAATTCCAACCTTTCCTAATAGTTCAATGTCTTACAGTGTAACATATCAAAGGCCAACAGCTGAGTATTCCAGAATTCCACCACTCTGTGCTACACTACATTTGAATTGCACTTTTTGTTAAATTGGACTCTTCAGTCTCCTATAAAAATCTGCCTACTTGTAATTTCTCATTCTCATATTGTACATTTCTTCATAGTCAACCTGACTACTTCACTTATCCCCAGTGTATGCACCATTATACATTATTTACTAGCTGTCTTAAACTTTCATGCATTCAATTGAATCGGACATCATTGTGAATTAATAACTCTGGGCAATCAGTAAGTATAATTTCCTATTATTAGCAGCAGTTACTACAAAAACTGAATAAGCTACACTACATGCATATGGTTAGAATTAAATAGTTATTCTTAGATCAAGTTTATTCGATATTACTATGCTATTGCTTGCTGTTTGTAGGTAATTGTTAGTTCCAAGAGCAGTCTGACATATGTTATTTCCCCCTCCAGATACTACATTGAGAAATTAAATTTTACAGAGTGTGAGTCAATGAGAAGTTTGAATTGTGTAACAGACTCCACATGTGTACTGAGAGTATCCTCACCAGTTCCTGCATGGTGCACCGATAACATGCCCGGATTGATAAGGGTAAAAATGGTTACAACAGTCCTCCACCTCAATCCAACGATGTCCTACACAAGCTGGCCCAAGGTAGCATACATCTAAAAAAAAGATAATTTCACATCTTATTCATCTTGGCTGTTATGTAACCATCACAGAGAAGAATCACACATCTGCATGAAGCTATACAATACTGACTACTTACATGGAATAGCCTGAGCCTGATAAGCAATGGCTCCAAGAACCAACAGAACCAAGAGGACTCCTTTTCCAAACATTTCAGATCACCTCAAGTTATTGAATCAAACGAGACTGTCACAGTTGTTCCCACCAAAGAACTCACAGAATGAATGAACAAGTGGAGCTCTGTAGCTCTCTTTTATAGCTATTGGTAGCATGTGATATTCATGCTCGTCATACGCCCACACACATTAATTAATCCAGTAACACTTATTAACATTCCTCAGTTTACCTTAATACAGGGTATATTTACAGCTAAAACTGCATGTGGACTACTGCATCTAACAAACTGGGTTGAGTTTGCAAACTGGATACTACAAACTAACCATGTGTGTACAGCAACAAACTGTGCACAACAAAGATTGTGTACCCCTACAGTGTGCAACATCACTGGCAATCAATTGCAAGGTTTCATGCAAAATTAGCAAATCATAAAACAAACAGTCATTCACTTTTCTAATAGTTTACAAAAGTGTATTTCTGTTAAACATAATTTATTCACTGACAACGTGCAATGCATATCTATTTTTGTGTTGAATCATACATTATGTGATGTGTGGTGTGATATTAATGTGTGTGGGCGTATGACGAGCATGATCACCTGTATACACTCCATGTCATGACTGAAAACTATAATGCATAGATGAATTCATATACACACACGAACCTATGCACACGCACACGCACACGCGCGCACACACACACACACACACACACACACACACACACACACACACAGAGAGAGAGAGAGACACAGAGATGCATCAGACACAATGAAACACAACACACATTGAGTGCACACATGCATGTGTTACTATGGTAACTGTACTTTCAACCTATCACATGCAACACTCAAGAGTGATCCTATCATTCATGCATTCACCAATTATATACAAAGGAAGGCACACAGTGTACATACACTTCTAATAGAATGCAATTATATTGTTCATTGGGAACTAGTAGTAATAATAATTGCAATGTCACCCTGTCTCAGGACCCATTGTAGGAAAGAAGCTCACTTGAGCATGAAGTTCTCCGATAATTCTGACTATTAGTATTTCACTAGCACAATGACCTGCGACCATGAAAAGAATTGATTTTTCTCATAGTGCTCGTTTATGGGGTATATTTGATTAGCATCCATATGCATATGCATACATAGTGGCATAGAACTTATACCATGTTGTACATATCTTACATTGACTCACGTTGTATATATGTAGCCTCATGTTCTACATATGTAGCCTCATGTTCTACATATGTGGCCTCATGTTGTACAGTACATATGTAGCCTTGTATTGTACGTACTGTATGTAGCTTCATGTTATTCACTGTATGTTCCTGTGTTGTACATAAATGGAGCCTCTATTAAAAGACTGGGAATAAAGGACACCATAGAATTTACATCCCTGCAAAGGACACTGTTTTTAATGCACAAAAATGTACTCACCTATAGGACATTTGCCTATAGGTGAGTACATGGAAAAGCCTGAGCTGAGTTAGGTCCACATACGAAATCCGTGCACACATGGATTTCGTATGTGGACCTAACTCAGGGACCAGCAGAAGTTCTCAAGTCAATCACAGACATCCAAGGACATTTGCTGGAAGATTTCTTTTATCCCTTCTTTGTTGCCAGCAATTCTCATTCAACAGTCACTCACATCTTCACTGCATGTATAGTTGCTATAGTTTGTTTTTTGTGTACAATGTAATATTGTTTTCTGATGTCTTGTGTCATGTACATCCAACTGCCTGCAGCTAGCAAAACCACGTAAAGTAACTTAATACATGCATGATTGAATAAAACATTCAAATAAAATAAAATAGCAGATCAAGGGTCAGCTATGCCCGACTACTTTTGTCCCGTTTACTTTTGAAATCCACAATAAAGCATTCTATAGTTTCCTGTGCACTCATGGAAATTCTTACTTTGACTCATCTTAAAGTGTGCGTCCGAAGAACCTGGCCTCTCGAGGACCTTAGGGACTCTCCAAATCGAACTTCGGAGGCTTTTCAGATGTACAGTAGAATATACAGAGGTTTTACGGTTACTTGGTAGACATGCAATCACGTGCGCTGTAAACGTCATTATGAGCATCTCATGATCAATAAACTCATCTTTGCAATGTTCAATGGTACAGCAATGAAAATTGTAATGCTGTGCCAGTGGTGTTTGGTGGTACAGTAATAGACAATATACAACACCTGAGATTTTTCAGTTGTAATAGTTTCTGCTTGTGCTAAGTCACTTACACATGTATGCATACGTGCACATGTACACTGATGTATGTACGTACACACAACAGTACACACATACACACACATTGTAGGCTTGAAGAATATCACATATACGTACATACATAATGTGGGTAACAATATTATATCAATGTATACGAAAGCTAAGTGGAATTCAGCCTGCTGAGAGAGAAAGGAGAAAAGCGAAAAACCGGCAACTGCGGGACTCGAACCCAGGGTGTCTGACTAAAGCCGCCATAAACCACTGAGCCACGAAGCCACCACAGAAGCCAGCCCCCCACAATTCTCCTTTCATACTAGAGTCCCGCAGTTGCCGGTTTTTCGCTTTTCTCCTTTCTCTCTCAGCAGGCTGAATTCCACTTAGCTTTCGTATCTGTCATACGCCTGCTTACTTACATATATATATATGATCATCTATGATTTAAGATTAGATGAAATGATTACACCCACTAAAAACCGAGTAGACTAGGAGTAGTAGTGAAGATATCTAACAAAGTTAGTAAAGAACTGTTATACAATATATCAATGTAGTAACATGTACTTGCTCTACAACATTGACTCTGCTCCATACACAGTGACATGTAATATCAGTCAAAGGATAGCACATACATAATATTATTATTGTTTATGCATACACATACATGCTATATCATTTATTTTCCGTTACATCTTTTCTTTGAGTGATTTGGGTGCTGGGTGCCAACTTTAGTCCGTTGTGTGACTTTGAGTCCTTGTTTCAGATTAGTTGTTGCTTGTTTGAGTGAATCTCCCATGGCACCCAGTCCTACATTCATTCCTGTCATTAAGGTAGGTCCAATCATAGATTTGACCGATGGTGTCATTAAACTGAATGCCTCAACTGGTGCAGTGATTGAAGGTAGAACGGCATGTTCAAGGCCGAAACCAACAATAGGTCCTAAAACCCCTCCGATGTACCCACCACTATTGTAGCCTAGCTTTCCGTAATATATGCCATTCACTTTACCAGACGTGTAGCCCTCCACGACCAAGGACTTTCCAGACCCGTACACCACATATACGGGGATCTTCACGTATAGTGTACCTGGCCACAGGGTGGATAGTGGTGTTTTCCCATACTGAGCGCTAACGCTCACAGCTTGTTTTCCGAGGATGTGCGCACTCTCGACCGCTCTCCCTCCTGGCGACAGAGCCGACATTGCTGTTAGTACACATCTGCTACCAATCCACCAAGCCAGATTTCCACAGTACCTTGTAAGGTCCAATGCTCCCTGAGATCCCGCCGTAACCACGTTTTTGGCCCACCTCCAAACACTCTTTTCGTTCTGTTTATCTTCAGAATCCATGATAAAGCGTTTTAGTCTCCTGTGCGCTTATAGAAATTCCTACTTTGACTCGAGTTGCAAAAGAATCTGATTCGCTATACTTTGAGGATGTCTTCATTCTTCTTGGAAGGGAACTAGCTGCGTTCTTGGAAGGGGCGCCCGATCGTCAATGTATGATAATTATCGATTGTACATAAGTGCGTGTATGTATACGTATAAATATCCCTACGCAGGTATAGTATAATGAGTTATTTATATTGTTAATATAGAGCTAGAATTGTATAAATATATCTTCTCAGTTTGAACATGGCTTCCCTTCCCTTGGTGGGTACAATGTACGTGTTTTTCCTGTTGCATCTTTCCATAGCTCAACCTGTCTCCTGACCCCTGATCAACACAATTGATGTTGATAAAAGTCCAAGATAGTCAAATTTTGAGGTCTTCCCTCCTTAAAATGTCACAGTAAGAGTGTATACTATTGTAAGAAACCACAATGTACATTTGTATTAGTGCTAGGGCCCTATATGAAAATCAGCTTTAAATTTTCAAATCCATTATCATGATCAGTGCATAGTAACTGATTGGTTAAAGAATTTATTCCCGAAAATTTTTAAGTGGCCATAACTGGAAACCACTCCCACTTTATTAGTCATATAATAGTCGTGATGTGAGGTATGTAGAGTCCCTTTCACATTTCAGGTACTCTTGAAGTACAAAATTGAACCAGTGGAGTGGAAATTCCGGAGAATAAGGTGGAAGTGTCTTCCTGTTCTACTCACTTGCAATTGATTACTTCCTGTACGTGATTGGCGATAATCACATTTGAAATGAAAATCAATTGATTGATTGATTAATCGTCCCAGCACTAATTTGTATGTGTGTGTTCACACATATGCTGGTCTTCCTAATCCTTGCATATACTGTTTCAAGCCAAGCCTTATATTTCTCGTCTTAAAATATTTCTCTATTTTGTCACAGTGTGTGTTGTAAGAAACCATCTTGTATGTAATTTTGTTAGTCCAGTGACATGCAATGAAAGTTCATGTCTCATTGCATGTACATTTGTATATGAGTGCTTGCGTATATAGCCTGGAAAGGTGTGTATAAACTAGGGCTGAGAATTGGTTGTAATTTTCAAATCGATTATTAGTACATAATAACTGATTGATCAATTGACTAATCACCAGAAGTAATTTAGTGGGCATGACCAGAAGCCACTCCCACTTTATTAGACTGAGTAGTCATCCAATAGATGTGAATTGAAGTCCATAGAGTCCTTTTCACATTTCAGGTACAATACTAAACCCATGGAGTGAAGGTTTTGGGTAATAAGGTGGGGGTGGCTGCCTGGTCTACTCACTTAATTACTTCCTGTGATTAACCGATATGCTTGCACTATTAACAATAATCAGATTTGAAATGAAAATCGATTGATTAATTGATTAATCTATTAATTGTCTCAGCACTAGTTTATACCCAATAAACTTACCTATGTATGGGCCTGTATACGTACATCGGCAAATATTATGCATAAGATGTACATGCAAACACATCAGCATTCTTCCTGTACAGGTACATGTTGTTCAACAGAACTTTGTCCAGTGATGATGATATCGATCTAAAGAGGTCAGGTGTGGGAGGGTACCAAGATGGGCTGTAATTTTAACTAATTTGTATGTGTGTGTTCACACATATGCTGTTTTTCCTAATCCTTGCATATACTGTTTCAAGCCAAGCTTTATATTTCTCGTCTTATAATATTTCTCTATTTTTGTCACAGTAAGTGTGTGTTGTAAGAAACCGTCTTGTATGTAATTTTGTTAGTCCAGTGACATGCAATGAAAGTTCATGTCTCATTGCATGTACATTTGTATATGAGTGCTTGCGTATATAGCCTAGAAGGGTGTGTATAAACTAGGGCTGAGAATTGGTTGTAATTTTCAAATCGATTATCAGTACATAATAACTGATTGATCAATCGACTAATCACCAGAAGTAATTAAGTGGGCGTGAACGGAAACCACTCCCACTTTATCAGACTGAGTCCTTTTCACATTTCAGGTACAATACTGAACCCATGGAGTGAAGGTTTCAGGTAATAAGGTGGGGGTGGCTGCCTGGTCTACTCACTTAATTACTTCCTGTGATTAACCGATGTGCTTGCACTATTAAAGATAATCAGATTTGAAATGAAAATCGATTGATTAATCGATTAATCTATTAATTGTCCCAGTACTAGTACACAAACCCAACAAATTTAACTATGTATGGGCCTGTATACGTACATCAGCAAATATTATGCATAAGATGTACATGCAAACACATCAGCATTCTTCCTGTACAGGTACATGTTGTTCAACAGAACTCTGTCCAGTGATGATGATGATATCAATCTGAAGAGGTCAGGTGTGGGAGGGTACCAAGATGGCCTCCCTTTGTTGGCCGGTAAACTAGTACAACAGGAAGAAATACCATATCCTCCTGTGTGTACCAAAGTCCGTGCATACTGAACACGTGTACAAATGTACATAGTTGCATTGATGTAACTGTACATGATTGGAAAAAGTAGTGGGATAGGTAGTCTTTATGTACTAGAGGTGTTTTTGTGAACGGTAGTTGGTGTAAAGGTAGTAGTAAAGGTGGTCTTTATTATGGAGGTGATCGCCTGAACATTGTGTTTATGTACAGATAAACTAAATGTACCAATGTGTCCTTAACCTTCCAACACATCCTTCATCAACATCTCTGTAAACCCTTCGGAATGGTTCACTGTTGGAAGCAGTGGACAGTATTGTGTGGATACTGCCACCATGAGTGTCAACTT
>OZ026553.1:4121508-4139008 GCA_964020155.1 Chondrilla cf. caribensis
GATTTAGCCTATAACATGCAACAATTCTTGAGTGATCCTATCAGATGCATTCACCAATGCACACACACACACACACACACACACACACACACACACACACACACACACACACACACACACACACACACACACACACACACACACACACACACACACACACACACACACACACACACACACACACACACACACACACACACACACACACACACACACACTGTCACTATGGTAACTGTACTTTCAACCTATCACATGCATGCAACACTCTAGTGATCCTATCATTCATGCATTCACCAATCATAATATACAAAGGAAGGCACACAGTGTACATACACTTCTAATACAATGCTATTATATTGTCCATTGGGAGCTAGTAGTAATAATAATTGCAATGTCACCCTGTCTCAGGACCCATTGTAGGAAAGAAGCTCACTTGAGCATAAAGTTCTCCGATGATTCTGACTATTAATATTTCACTAGCACAATGACCTGGAACCACAGACAATGCTATTTTTGTCATTGTGCTAATTTATGGGATATGTTTTGATTACCATCCATATGGTGACATAAAGTATATGCTACCATGGTGGTGATACCTGTGCATATTTCATGTAGGGGTCTGAAATTTCAAAAGTGATTTGTTGTATGTTTCCAGGTTCACAGTGGATGCATGGTATTCTTTACCACCATATCAATGTTGTACATACAAGTTGACATACATATTATATGTACATACAATGGAATACCATGTAGTGAGGGTGTTTTTCACCTGTTAAGGGTGAGAAGTTGATGTTGTACATGGAAATCGTGGTCCTCACACTCACACCTCCTTATACATGAAACCCCACACAGCCAGTATACATGTACTGTGCATAAGACAAGTCGATTAGCCAAGGACAGACATTCTTAATATTAGCCCTTATATGTATGGAGACTGAAGTTAACCCAATAATTGCTATAAACATATTACTTTCTCTGCCACAAAGGTAACCCTTACAGTGTAACATACCAAAGGCCAACAGCTGAGTATTCCAAAATTCCACCACTCTGTGCTACACTACATTTGAATTGCACTTTTTGTTAAATTGGACTCCTCAGTCTCCTATAAAAATCTGCCTACAGTAATTATATAATTTCTCATTCTTATATATATTGTAAATTTCTTCATGGTCAACCTGACTACTTCACTTATCCCTAGTGTGTGCACCATTATACACTATTTACTAGCTGGCTTTAACTCCCATACATTCGATTGAATCAGACATCATTGTGATTAAATGATTAATAACTCTGGGCAATCAGTAAGTATAATTTCCTATTATTAGCAGCTACAAAAACTGAAGAAGCTACACTGCATGGTTTGGGCTAAATAGTTATTCTTAGATGAAAATTATTTGATATTACTATACTTAGCCTATTGTTTGCTGCTTGCAGTTAATCTGTATGATGTAATGTTAGTTCCAAGAGCAGTCTGACATTGGTTACTTCCCCCTCCAGATACTACATTGAGAAATTAAATTTTACAGAGTGTGAATCATTGAGAAGTTTGAATTGTGTAACAGACTCCACATGTGCATGTACTGAGAATATCCTCACCATTCCTCACATGGTGCACCAATAGCATGTCCAGATAGATAAGGGTAATATTGGTCATCGTCACAACAGTCCTCCTCCTCAGCACTAGAAGGTCCTTCACAACCTGGCCTAAGGTAGCATTGATCTAAAAAAGGTAAGTTCACATCTTATTCATCTTGGCTGTTATGTAACCATCACAGAGAAGAATCACACATCTGCACGAAGCTATACAATACTGACTACTTACATTGAAAAGCCTGAGCCTGATAAGCAATGGCTCCAAGAACCAACAGAACCAAGAGGACTCCTTTTCCGAACATTTCAGATCACCTCAAGTTATTGAATCAAACGAGACTGTCACAGTTGTTCCCACCAAAGAACTCACAGAATGAATGAACAAGTAGAGCTCTGTAGCTCTCTTTTATAGCTACTGGTAGCATGTGATATTCATGCTTGTCTTATGCCCACGCACATTAATTGTGCGGAACACTCATTAACTTTACTCACTTTACCCAAATATAGCATCCGTTACCATAGAAATAGTACTATTATACAGCAATTTTATAATGTATAAAGCGCTAGCAACAGTATAAAGCGTTAGTAATGGCTGCTATAATGGTCAAGACATGTCTTAACCACTGAATAAAGGAATATTTGCAGCTAAAACTGCATTAATTTTGTACAACTAGCTAAAAGTACATGTGTTCTATAAACAAACACTATACAACAAAACCATGCATACGTTATCGTAGCACGGTATTTTAAAAAGGGCTTCCCCTATATATAATATTATAGCATGTTTAATATGTACTAGTTACCACATGGCTTCTAGGGCGTAACTTATTTACTGACCGAGACCCGAGGGGCGAGGTCAGTAAATACGTTACGCCATATAGAAGCTATGTGGTAACTAGTTTATCACAAGAATAAACGCCCTAGAAAGCGCGCTCGATTTTGAATTTGAATCTTTCAAGGAAGAATGGCACAGCGTTCGCAGCAGCAGCTGACTAAGAAGTATATACCAGCGAAACCTAAAGACGTTACGCTCTATAGAGTCCCTGTAGTAACTGGTTTATCACAAGCCAACCCGTAAAAAGTGCGTTCGATTCTGCTTTCTGATCCCAAACCTGAGAATGGCGACGAGATCTCAGCTGGTGAACCTGAAGATCTTCTCGCTGAATCTAGCTTTGATTTTACCTTGGACGATGAGCTAGGATTTCGAAGGTTTACTCGAGACTGCGTCCACGAACACGACGTACAACAAGCGTTCGTATATAACAGTGTGTTATATACGAACTTTTTCGAAAAGTCCAGGGCCAGAGGAAAAACTCTATATGATACTTTTAACAAAGGAACGGTTCGATTTCTGAACGAACTTCGCGTTCTCGTTACTATTTTTGGTAACTGTGCTGACTTGCGTTCATTCTAATGATATTCATTTCGTTTGCCAGCTAATTTAGTTGATTGATTCCCATGACATCTGCGTAAACGCCTGGGCGTTTCGATTTACTACCCGGGAGTAAATCGTTACTACCCAAAGCGGCTCCTTTGATGTATGACGTCATCAGGTGATAATCCCTGTTACATTTACCATAGCCCAACCAACACCATGACCCCTTAAAGCTGATGAAAGTCCAATATAGTCAAAGGTTGAGGTCTTCTCTCCTTTAAAATGTTGTCACTGTAAGGGTGTGTTGTAAGAAACCACCGAGTAGATCTTTTGTTAGTCTAGTGACATGCAATAATAGTTCAAGTCTCATCACATGTACATTGACCTTAATCAAATTTAATATTGATTATAATTAGTTCTGTACACTTTCTTGACTGTCTCCAGCAGAATGCTGCAATAAGCTACGAGAATTTAACTGGGTAGAGAGCGTTAGTTATTATAATGGTCTATGAGACAAAGTTCAAATTTATCAGGAGTTCGAAGGTTTAATTTTCTAGTTCCTGAGAGATATCTAGTTATAGGTGGTGTTTGATAATCATTATTTTACTCCACACACACACACACACACACACACACACACACACACACACACACACACACACACACACACACACACACAATGTCACCCCCACCCCCACCCCCTCTCCCACACACAAACACACACACACACACACCAATTATATAAAGGAAGGCACACAGTGTACATACACTTCTAATACAATGCTATTATATTGTTCATTGGGAACTAGTAGTAATAATAATTGTAATGTCACCCTGTCTCAGGACCCATTGTAGGAAAGAAGCTCACTTGAGCATAAAGCTCTCTGATGATTTTGACTATTAATATCTCACTAGCACAATGACCTGGAACCACAGAAACAATTGCTACTTTTGTCATTGTGCTAGTTTATGGGATATGTTTTGATTACCAGCCATATGCTAGTGAAATATTAAAAGTCAGAATCATTTTTTTTCGAAAAATATAATCTAAAGCTTTAGTAGAATGTAGAATGAAGGCGTGCAATCGAATATTCGTTCGCAATGGAAGCAAATGTTGCAAGTATCATATAATGGGTGCTTGGGCATTTGCCCAACTTACTCCCTGGGAGTATAACTTACTTACCTCCCAGGAGGTCCCTTTGATTTATGACGTCATCATGTGATAAGTATATATAATTTTCTATTATAAGCAGCTACAAAAACTGAAGAAGCTATACCACATAGTTTGGGCTAAATAGTTATGCTTATGTTAAATTTATTTGATATTGCTATGCTATTGTTTGCTGCTTGCAGTTAATCTGCGTAGTGTAATTGTTAGTTCCAAGAGCAGTGTAACATCAATAATTCTTCCCCCGGATACTACATGGAGAAAAATTACAGAGTGTGAATCATTGAGAGGTTTGAATTGTGTAACGGACTCCACATGTGTACTGAGAATATCCTCACCATTCCTCACATTGTTCACCCACAATCTTTCCAGAAAGATAAGGGTCCATTGGGTTAATTCCACAACACCCAGTCTCCTCAAACTCAATCCCATAAGGTCCTTGACAATCTGGCCAGAAGTAGCATATATAATATCGACCTAAAAAAGAGTAAGTTCACATGTCATTCATCTTGGCTGTTATGTAACCATCACAGAGAAGAATCACACATCTGCATGAAGCTATACAATACTGACTACTTACTTGGTAAAGCCTGAGCCTGATATGCAATGGCTCCAAGAACCAACAGAACCAAGAGGACTCCTTTTCCGAACATTTCAGATCACCTCGAATTATTGAATAAAACGAGACTGTCACAGTTGTTCCCACCAAACAACTCACAGAATAAATGAACAAGAGGAGCTCTGTAGCTCTCTTTTATAGCAACTGGTACGTAGCATGTGATATTCATGCTCGTCATACACCCACGCATGTTAATTATGCGGAACACTCATTAACTTTACTGAATTCACCCAAATATAGGAAATATTTGCAGCTAAAACTGCATTGGTACAAATAACTAAAAGACTAGTGTAGAGTAAAGAATCAATGATCGGACGCCACCTATATTCGGACACATAAAATTGGCTATTTCTCGAAAACTATAGAGCCTACCGACTCCCAATAAACCTTGTTTTATAGGCCATTACATGTAGTCGCTCTCTACTCAGTAAGATCCCCGTAGCTTATCGCATGGCTCTGCTAGAGTCGATCGAAAAAATCGCCCGATAATAATCGATATTCGGACAAAGGAATGAACTTTCGGACGGACCTCACTACAGAGTGGAGAAGCGACGAAGAACCCGGAAAACATCAGAAGTTATAGCTCTACATGTCTACTTCAAAATATGAAAGTTAGAGGTGGATATGTATCACTGTGAGGAAATCCGAACAAGTTATCTAATCCTTTGTGAAAGACCAAATTTCGAACAAATTTATATTGCAGAGAGAAATTTAGATTGATGAATAACGCCATTCAGCCTATATAAATTCCCAAAATAGTATAAATTCGTTTGTCATACCTGACACCCTTCATTCTTCAAGAGTTGCACGAAACCCACCCTGGAATGACGCATATGAAGAAAGTGGCACGAAGCAACAAATTGAAGATCTCGTCAAAGGATGCATATATACACTGCCAGCAAAATCGTGATTCGCCGGCACCAGCCCCATTGAGCCCGTGAATTTGGCCCACAAAGCCTTGGCAATAAAATTCATGTGGATTTTGTTGGTTCCTTTCTCGGGAAATCGTTTTTTATTGTGGTGGATGCACACTTCAAGTGGCCAGAAGCACACGAGATGACCCAGACCACCACAGAAAAACAATCACTGTTTTGCGTCACCTCTTCTCAAATTATGGGTTACCTCTCCAGTCGGTCTCAGACAACGACCCTCAGTTCACATCCGAGGAGTTCCAACACTTTATGCTTATGAACGGCATGCGACACATACGGAGCGCACCTTAATTATCATCCTTCCTGAAATGTACATGCAAGCTGAACGTTTTATAAAGACCTTCAAAGATGCCATGAAGGCCATGCAACATCAATCGATTTCACTGACGCATCGCATCAGCAATTTCCTGCTGGGATATCGCACCACCAGACTCCCAGCAACTTGTTTCTTGGACATGAGATACATGCACACTCGCATGGACCGCATTGTACCCTGTCCAGAGAAGGTTTTACAAAAGAAGCAAGAACAGCAGACTCAACACCACAACATCCATGCCAAGGAGTGCACTTTTGAAGTGGGACAACGTGTGATGGCTCGCAACTCAGCAAGGCCCAAAATGGAAACCCTCTACCATCATAGCGCGCCAAGGCAAACAGATGGTTGCAGTTAAGACACCTGACGGACAAATATTGAGAAGACACTTCGACCAGATACTTGATTCCAATGTATCACCAGATGTTCACACAGCTACTGACGACTTCATGGAGTTTGAACCGCCTTCATCAATGAATACTCAATTACACAGACGTTCTCTGGATATGCACACCACACAAAGACGTTATCCAAATCGGCCTCATCGACCTCCAGATCGTCTTACCTACTAATACTGTAATTGTGTGTGTTCACTTGTTTGTGTTCATTTTTTTCGTCAGGGAGGAGTGTAGTGTAGTGTATCATGTGTGCCGTATTTGCATTTTATGTTGTAAATGTCCTGTATGATCTAAGTATTAGACAATGTGTTAATTGTAGTTAATTGGTGTATAGTTATATATGTCTAGCCAGTGTGTATGCATGTGGCTCCTCCCACCTTTAGTCTTAGTCCTTTTGTATGCTTCTATTCTTATACTTATTTTGTATTCTAAGGCTTAGGCTTATATATTCTGGCAATTTAATGAGCAGACCAGTTGTGTTGGTTCTGACAAACAGTGAACAGTGTACGTGCTATACGTGAACCGCTAGAGGGATATTACAAAAAGTACATGTGTTTTATAAACAAACGCTATACAACAAAAAATGTAACAAACCAACAAATCCATACATATGCAACAAACAAACTGCTTAACTTATAGCTACTGGTAGCATGTGATATTCATGCTCGTTGTACTCCCACACACATTGATTAATTGCGTAACACTTATTTACTTTACTTAATTTACCCAAATATAGAGGATACTTGCATCTAAAACTGCATGTATACATGCACAGCAACAAACTGTGTCAAGTAAACCAACTGGATACTACAAACCATGTGTATGCTCCAAGCAAACTGCATACAACAACAAACTGTACACAACAAAGAATTTGTACAACAACAGTGTTCAACATCACTGATAATTAATTAATTCATTTTCTAAGAAAATGATGGATCAAAGTGTTTGGCGGGTTGACTGGATATATATTGGTACTTGTACATACATGATATTGGTACTGGGAATTGTTACAATAGCAAATTAAGGGGTTTGGCGGATGAAGTAGTGGCAGATTAATGAGAATTCACTGTATATTTACAGCTAAAACTGCATGTGTACATGTCCAACAACAAATTGTGTTGTGTAAACAAACTGGATACTACAAAAAACAATACATGTGCACCAAGCAACCTGTGTACAGCAACAAACAATGCACAGCAAAAATTGTGTGCAACAACACTGGCCATTAATTGCAAGGTTTCATGCCGAAAATGAAGTAAATAAGAAAACAGCCTAGGCTAGGTTGGTGTTGGTTGGGAGGGTGCCAATTGCTGCATTGTAAGTGAATTTATTTCCCTATCAGGGAGAGAGGAAACCGCTTCTGACCAGTAGGTGTAATTGTCGTCCTTCTGAAACAGCCTTCCCTGTACTGGCAAGCTGAAGAGATGGTTGTTGTGGGATGAATTGTCCTCATCAGAGATGGCTTTCTTGACATGGGCCTTGAGCTGACTTTGGTGCAGGAGGGGTGTTGGCTCATAGTGCTGTACACAACATCTGATGACATGAAACTTCATCTGGTGGCTTTCTTCTTCCCTTGCTCTCTAGGAACTGTACACAACATGCCTGGAAGCTTGCCGTTGCTTGTAGAGGGTAGATAGTGCCGCAGGGAGGGCCAATCCGCCGTCTGCTTTGGGGAGATAGAGCAGCTTGGTGCTTCCTCCTTGTGGAATACTCATCCACTTTTTAAGGAACTTGTTGGCTTAGGATTCGAGGTCACACTCTATTCAAGTGATAGACAATTCAAGTACTCGAAAACCCCAAGCAAGGCTAGGACATACACCATCTTTGTACAGTCTCACTTTCTGCTTGGTGGTGACTGGTGAATTATCCACTCTTTCCAGGAGAGTCCGAAGCTTTTCTGAGAGTGTTTCACGGTGGGAGGTGGTAATCATCAGTCGGTGACAGGCATTCCAAGAAAGGGAATGGTTTCATCGCCCAAAAGGGATTTGTTCTTCTCAAAGAGTGAGTTGGGGGGTTGAGAAGCGATTGTGTTGAGGGCATCTGCTCCAAAGGGACAATGCACAGCATTTTGGAACTTTAGACTCCATCTGTGCCCATTGTAACCCAACTTGAGTGGCGCTAAGCATCTCTTGGTACTTTTTACTATTGCTGGCAGTGTAGCATGTATCATCAGTAGAGTGGACACCTGCTTGTTTGAAGAAGTGAATCGGTAACCAGTATTGGGACAAGCATGTTTGATATGGTCAAGCAGGAGGTTGTTGACTGTGTTAAAAATGGCAACGGAGAAAGGATCACCCTGTAAAACGCCTACTTGGAGACTGATACACACACATACATGCACATCCACACATTGACACGTATATATAGCACGTTCACACATTGAGTGTACATATGCATGTGTTACTGTGATAACTGTTCATTCATCCTATCATGTGCAACATTCCAGAGTGATCCTATCATTCATGCATTCACCAATTATATACAAAGGGAGGCACACAGTGTACATACACTTCTAATACAATGCTTTTATATTGTCCATTGGGAACTAGTAGTAATAATAATTGCAATTCAACCCTATCTCAGGCCCATTGTTGGAAAAAGCTCACATGAGCATAAAGTTCTCCGTTTATTCTGAATGGTCTTAAATTTCTATTCTAAATTTTATTAATTAGTGATTTATTGTATTTTCCAAGTTCACAGTAGATGCATGTTATACTTCATGTTGTACCTACAAGTTGAGACATGTTATGATTACTAGCAAGGGTTCATGCTAAAGTTAGCAAATCAAAATGAACATTACACTTCTCCAATAAAACACACGCACATGCATGCAAAACCCACCCACCCACACACACACAACACCACCCCACCTCCCCCACACACATACGCACATGGACGCAAAACCCACACACATTCACACACACACACACACACACACATACACACAACCCCACCCCACCTCCCCCCACACACATATGCACATGCATGCACACACACACACACACACACACACACACACACACACACACACACACACACAACACACACACACACACAACACACACACACACACACACACACACACACACACACGCACACACACGCACACACATGCATACACGCACACACACACATGCAAACCCACACATGGATTATTATATTTACATGTGTCATTATTTGAACCATACTTTTAACCTATAACACATGCAATATTCCAGAGCTCTTTTATACAGGTTCCACCACACTGTACCACACTAGGATGTAACTTATCTTATTATTAATTCTGTTGAATTTAACAACTTGTATATATGTTTTCTGTGTATACAGAAAACATACAAGTGCACTGAACGCAGCAAATGGTGCACAACAACAATCTATGCATATCAAGAGAATGTGTGCAATTAGCAAACTGTGTGCAACAATAAATGTGCAACATCATTGGCAATTACTTACAAGATTTCATGCCCTAAAGGCAACAAAACAAACAGCTGATGGTCAAACTTCGATATTGATTACAAAATAAATGTGTATTTTCATTTATAATATTATGTTGCCTATATTACAATATTGTAGCGGGAAACAGTGGCAGAGGTGTAATTTGGCAATTTGGCGGTTTTCAGGAACATGATCCGCCAAATTTAAAAACCCTCAAAATTTTGTTCCAATTCATTTCGTAACCGTCGAAATAATAGTACGACCATGGCTCTTTTGTAGTATCTACTAAAGGAAAGACCGTGCGTGAATTTAGCGCTGTTGCTAAGAAAGAAACAGAGCAAATGAATAAACGCGTAAGCTTAAGGCTACGTAGTTCTGATGCCTTACGAAAATGCGACGTTGGGAAAGAAACGCAGTGCTACTCGATGTTCCCACGCTGATTATTCCCCCGATCTAAGACAGAGCGAAGATAGGGAAGTACGTCACCGAGAATCGTCTGCTAGGGCTATATATCAGGCACTTATGAGTGCCTGAAACAACTGTGAAAAGGGCCAAGACCAAATTTTTTCGGCAAATCTGCCAAATTTTGTACCTGCCAAATTTCCCACAATACGGTATATCAAATTTAAATATATTTGTTAAGTATATATAAACACTCACACTCATGCACACACACACACACACACACACACACACGCAAACACACACACACACACACACGCGCGCGCATGCACACACACACATACACACACACAAACACCCACACATACCTACACACATACACTCACATACACACACAGACACACACATGCACACACATACACATTTACAAATGCATAGACACACACACACTGTGTGCATGTACATATATGTATACATGTGGTACTATGGTAACTGCCATTTCAACCTATCGCATACAACACTCCAGAGTGAAAGCACACAGTGTACATACACTTCTAATACAACACTATTATATTCCCCATAGGGAACTAGTAGTAATAATAATTGCAATGTCACCCTGTCTCAGGACCCATTGTAGGAAAGAAGCTCACTTGAGCATAAAGTTCTCCGATGATTCTGACTATTAATATTTCACTAGCACAATGACCTGGAACCACAAAAACAATTGTTGTTTTTGTCAAAATGGTCGTTTATGGGATATGTTTTGATTGCCATCCATATGGTGACATAAAGCGTATGCTACCATGATATGGTTATACCTGTGCATATTTCATGTCAGGGTCTTAAATTTCAAAAGTGATTTGTTGCATGTTTCCAAGTTCACAGTGGATGCATGGTATCCTTTACCACCAATACATATTGTACATACAATTTTATATACATATATGTACATACAATGGAATACCATGTAGTGAGGGTGTTTTTTTCACTTGTTAAGGGTGAGGAGTTGATGTTGTACACGGGAATCATGGTCCTCACACTCACATCTCCTTTTACACGACACCCCACACAGCCAGTATACATGAACTGTGTATAAGGCAAGTCGATTAGTCAAAGACAGACATTCTTAATATTAGCCATTATAGAGACTGAAGTTAACCCAAAAACATTTAGCTATAGCTTATTTAGCTTATTTATTTATTGCTTTCCCTGCCACAAAGCTAACCCTTACAGGCCTGCAGGTAAGAGTGGAGTGTAGGGTTCATGCAATACCCCTCACCCCCCTCCTCCCCAGACCAGAATATGCATGAGATCTTGAAATTCCAACCTCTCCTAATAGTTCAATGTCTTACAGTGTAGAATATCAACTTTCATGCACTCAATCGAATCAGACATCATTGTGATTAAATGATTAATAGCTCTTGGCAATCAACACCATAATTATCAGTAAGTATAATATCCTATTATAAGCAGCTACAAAAACTGAAGAAGCTACACTACATGGTTCAGGCTAAATAGTTATGGTTAGATGAAGTTTATTTGATATTACTATGCTATTGTTTGCTGCTTGCAGTTAATCTGCATGATGTGATTGTTAGTTCCAAGAGCTGTCTGACATCAGTTATTTCCCACCCCAGATACTACAGGGAGAAAATTAAATTTTACAGAGTGTGAATTATTGAGAAGTTTGAATTGTGTAACAGACTCCACATGTGTACTGAGAATATCCTCACCAGTTGAAACATGGTGTATCATAACCCTCTCCGGAACGATAATAACGGCCCTCTTCGCAACACCCAATCTCCTCAAACCTAGAAGGTCCTTTACAATCTCGTCTGAAGAAGCATCGAACTAAAAAAGGGTAAGTTCACATCTTATTCATCTTGGCTGCTATTTAACCATCACAGAGAAGAATCACACATCTGCATGAAGCTATACAACACTGACTACTCACATGGAAAAGCCTGAGCTTGATACGCAATGGCTCCAAGAACCAACAGAAGCAAGAGGACTCCTTTTCCAAACATTTCAGATCACCTCAAGTTATTGAATCAAACAAGACTGTCACAGTTGTTCCCACCAAAGAACTCACAGAATGAATGAACAAGTGGAGCTCTGTAGCTCTCTTTTATAGCAACTGGTAGCATGTGATATTCATGCTCGTAATACGCCCACGCATGTTAATTGTGCAGAACACTTATTAACTTTACTCATTTCACCCAAATATAGGGAATATTTGCAGCTAAAACTGCATTTGTACAACTAACTAAAATTACATGTGTTCTATAAACAAACGCTATACAACAAAAAATGTAACAAACCTACAAAACCATATATACGTATGCAACAAGCAAACTGCCTATTAACGTATAGCTACTGGTAGCATGTGATATTCATGCTTATTGCTCATGCTCGTTGTACGCCCACACACATTGATTATTACGTAACACTTATTTACTTTACTTAATTTACCGAAATATAGGGGATATTTGCATCTAAAACTGCATGACATTGTATACATGTACAGCAACAAACTGTGTCGAGTAAACAAACTGTATACTACAAACAAGCCATGCGTATGCTCCAAGCAAACTGCATACAACAAAGAATGTGTACAACAACAATGTTCAACATCACTGGTAATTATTTGCAAGGTTTCATGCCGACAATTAGCAAATAACAAACAGTTACAAAATACATTAAACTTAATTTGTTCACTGACACTGTATGTGACAATATATAATAAATAAATCAATCAAACAACACGAAAGTATTTCTTAGTAAGTTTCTGTGAATCTATTCAATCAAGATCAAGAAGGGGGATCTTGCATTCTGCATCTGCTATTGTGATGAGCTCAGGATTTGCTGGATGGTGTCTTGTTGATCTGGAACCTCTCAAACACATTATGGCTGATCTCAATAGGGAGAAATTTAGTCTACATCTTATCCAGTGTATTATGGTACTATATTGCTTCTCTTGCTTTTCGGCCAAGCATGATGCTAATCGTTTGTATACAACATTTGCTGTGGGCCCCATACCTCCTGCAGATGTGAAAACCAGTGGAGAAAATGATCCGTGCTCTACTTCTCTAATTCTTTCTTCGTATTGCCTTCGCTTCTCCATTTCTTGACCTCGGTAGCATTGGCTTATATTGGTGTTGACACTGTATGTACAATGCATATCAAATCTGTGTTAAGTACTTGATCTGAACACCTTTATAATTGGTATTAATTACACACTCAATACACACACACACACACACACACACACACACACACACACACACACACACTCACATGCATACATACAAACACACACATGCACTCGCACACACGCACACACACACACACACACACACACACACACACACACACACACACAGAGACACACACACACAGACACACACACACAGACACACACACACACATACACACACACACACACACACACACACACACACGCACACACACACACACACACACACACACACACACACACACACACACACACACACACATTGCACACAAAGAACACACACACTGCACAAATATTATGATTCTGAATAATTTTAATGTATGCCCAGTGTATGTATGTATGCACACTGTGGAGTGTAATAATCAACAGCAGCTGCAGTATTTGAATCTTCATACTGATATACACTCAATCATAATATACACAAATGAACTACAACATACAGCACATACAGTGATGAGATGGTGCGGGACATTGCACTTGAACTGACACCATACCAAGGAGCTTGGTTATTTGGAGGACTAACCTTCACATCCCATTCATCCAGTAAGCATCCTCCAGATTTCAAAGATCCCGGAGGAGCTAGGGTCTTTGTGTGTGAAGTGTCAGAGCATGTCTTGTACTATCACAAGGTGCATGTAGTTCCATCCAAAAGTAGCCTGACATCGGCTATCCCCCAATTTATTTTTTACAGACTGAATGTGAATCATTGAGTTAAACAGACTCACCATGTGTACGGAGAATATTCTCACCAGGTCTCACAACTTCCTTCCTGCCAAGAAGAAAAGGTTGGCTCACGACTCCTTTTCCCAACATTTCAGATCACCTCAAGTTGTTGAATCAAACAAGACTGTCACAGTTGTTCCCACCAAAGAACTCACAGAATGAATGAACAAGTGGAGCTCTGTAGCTCTCTTTACAGGTACTGGTAGCCTGTGATGTTTGTGCTTGTCGTACACATTGATTAATTGCATCAACTGTACATAAACAAACTCCATGTAAACAACAAGAAAATGTGTGCAACATCACCTCTTGTGCCATGTGTTGTACATATGTGATTTTGCATTGTAGTCTCACATTGTACATATTATATATAGCCTCATTTTGTACATACATAATATAATTATTATGTAGCCTCATGTTGTATGTATATAATATTATAGCCTCATTTTGTACATATGTAGCCTCGTGTTGTACATACAAAAATAATAATGAACATAACATGGGATGGTATGTACAACATACAACACAATGCTACATATGACATTATACAACATGAAGCTACATAGTAGTACATAAAATGGAACATCTATTAAAGGACACTCCAAATAAAGCATCACCATGGAAATTACATCCCTAAAAGCTAATACTTTTTTCACCTCTGAAGAGTGGACAATTAACCTCTCTACAGTGGACAAATTCGTTGGGTCCAATGTGTCCTTTATAAGGAGGCTCCACTGTATACACTCACATGTAAGAGGTACATGATCCCAATTCTGATGTTGATATCGTACATTGAGTGATACAGTACAGGAATTCTTGTGACCGGATACATCAAGTTTATTGTAAATTGATTTTATTTGAATCAGACACTACATGATGCCAGTGTCATTCCTGTGTGTGTGGGGTGGGGGTGGGTGGGTGGTCTAGTGTATGTGTGTGTGGGAGAGTTGTGTTTGAGAATAGGGTATGTGTGCTGGGGGGTGGTTGGGTGAACGTGTGTGTGTGAGAATTTGGTTTGAGTGTGTGGGTGTGGGTGTGGTTGAACATATGTGTACTTGTGAGATGTACATCCAACTGCCTGCAGCTATAGCAAAGCCAAGTAAAGTAACTTAATACATGCATGATTGAATAAAACCTTCAAATGTATATGTACTTGTTAGTGAGCACACACATCTATAAACAACTGTATTCATATAATATTATGAACACATGCAGACACACATGTACAATGACACAAGCATGCACACATGCACACATTGTGAATACGTATGCATGTGTTACTATGGTAACTGTACTTTCAACCTATTACATGCAACACCGATCCTATCATTCATGCATTTTACAGTGTACATATACTTCTTAGACTAATACAATGCTATTATATAGTCCATTGGGAACTAGTAGTAATAATAATTACAATATCACCCTTTCTCAGGATACATTGTAGGAAAGAAGCTCACTTGAGCATAAAGTTCTCCGATGATTCTGGATATTAATATTTCACTAGCACAATGACCTGGAACCACAAAAACAATTGCTAGGTTTAGTCATGATGCTCTTTTATGGGATATGCTGTATATTTCCAAGCTCACAGTGGATGCATGTTAACCTTTGCCATCATATCAATGTTGTACATACAAGTTAACATAATATGTGGCTGTACATAGAATGAAATATCATGTGGTTATAGGGTTTTTCACCTATTATAAGTGTGGACTAGGAGGTGATGTAATACACATATGCTATATCCTTTCCTTTACATTACAGCTTTGCTCTCTACCGCTTTCCCTCCTGACGACAGAGCCGACATTGCTATTTGTACACATTTGCTATCAATCCACCAAACCTGCTTTCCTTAGAAGGTCCAATGCTCCCTGAGACCCCGCCGTAACCACGTTTTTGGCGCCCCATAGCTACACAGCAGAAATCGGGATGGTTGGAATCCACCTCCAAACACTCTTTCCGTCTTGTTCATCTTAAATTTAATGGTTTAGTCTCCTGTGCGCTTATAGAATTTCTTTTACTTTGACTTGATCGAGGTTTGAAATAAAATAATGGTTTGGTATGCTTTGAGCATAGACACTCTAAACTACGTAACCGGGACTGGAATCATTCATTATTATGTATTACGTATCATTATTATAATGCGTACTTTCTGTATAAATGTATGACATCACTTCCTGTGTGTCGATGATGGTCAAGTTTTTTGAGGAACGTGTTTAGGTCCACTTTTGTATCGGTCCAAAATGAAGTTATACAGTATCCTTCTGTGAAATGTTACACATCAGACAATAGAACGAGTTCAAAATTACCTGAATAAATGGTTCGTTCTGATCCAGAACGGCCTAGCCACGAATACACTAATGCGCAAATCAACCGAAAATGAGTTAAAACAAAAATTGGTGGGCACAGTTACTCGAGAATTTTACTTTGGAGGATAACAAACTGGTATTCAATAGAATCCTGCGCGTGCACTCGTACACATTAAACGTCGAAAATCCGTTGTGTTAATCCAAAAGGGGAGATTTAGTGCTCTAAAATGGCAAAACTGAGGCTCCTCCATTGTGGGCACAGAATCTCCTTCATTTTTCATCCGATCGATTCGGTTTTTGCTTCCAACGGTACCTGAAATACTAGTCTGACGTAGCCCAGACCCTTCCGGCCTCCATTTCCACGCCGTAATAAAATGGAGGACGGAAGGGTCTGGGCTACGTCAGACTACTGAAATACAGGTGCGTGCACTGCGCGTCCATATTAATTCAGGATATCACCGTTATTCGAGATATACGAGTCAATTTGCAGTCAGATTTCAAGTCTAACGCCCGTTCGTGATCCACAATATGCTCTTGATGACGTCAAACACTGAACCACAACAAAGCCTGTGTTATTATAACAAAGCGAATATATGAATATCATTAATATCAGGGTATCAGGGTAACTTATTTAAACTGGGGAGCCTTTAGCCATTGGCTATTCTGACAGGCACCCAGTATACAAGTAAGTACAAAGACAAAAATAATAGAAAAATTAAGGATTGAAATGTAAAATGTAAATTGTAAAAAAATGAAAAGAAAATCAGTAATTCAGTAATTATATATAAAATTTAGAAAAATAATACTAGTAACAAGCACATGCAAATAATAAAGAGAGTCATGCAGAATAGAAAAAGTCAGCACACGTTTTGGAGAATTCGTTAAAGTTTTGGGTTTCTCTAATGGCACTTGGAAGTGCAAGCACCACAAACTCATTTCTTCTAACACACATGCACTCTCCAATTGGTACACTGATGCAT
>OZ026553.1:4144008-4164008 GCA_964020155.1 Chondrilla cf. caribensis
TTCTCTACTGTAGACTCTTGTTCGAGCTCTGGAGTATATTTGTCGGAGTCTCCAACCTGCTGAACGACTTCAACTGAGTCAAATCTGTACAGGCATCCTACTGACAAACAAGATGGATGAATATATAACATCTGGAGAACATACAGTGAGGCAGACACACACAGACAAGTGCTGTAACACACCCAGCAGCAAATATGTACATACATACAAACATACGTACCTGAAAGTCCTCGTCTGATCCACCTTCGAAAGGGGTGTTGAGGTCATTCTGTCCACAAATATTCTGGTGGACGTGGATGTCCTTGACAAAGTTGGTGAACGTATTAACCAGACCAGTGGCTATGGTGAGAGGCTCCTTGATGGTGGCCTCACCAAGGGTCATCCTATGAAACCTGAAGTTGCTGGCATCCCTCCTGGCCTGCTTCGGTGTGGCATTTGGCGAAATACGTGGGCTGGTGTTGTCCGGATTAGGTCCTAGTTGAGGAATAGGCTGGGGTGGTCCGTCTGGTGAGGACAGCACCTCCCAGTCTGGGAGCCCCCCAATGCTGTCTTCTCCACAAATAGTGTTATTCCTGTCGTTGGTCCTGTCCTCAACAGCGTTCTGTTGAGTCTGTCTAGCAGCAGTGAGGGGAGCATTCGGATCAAAGCACGGTGGAATGACAATAACAAATTCATCACTGGAATCTGTAAACAACAACAACAGATTTCACATGATGGCCATGCACATCAGAGGGTAATCCGACACCTCTATAATCCAATATTCTCTCTAATCCGACCATTATATGAGGTACAGTCACCATACATAGGTATGGTAAAAGGCACTCCATAATCCAACAACCTCCTAATCCAACATTATTCTCAGGTCCCATTGAGTGTCGGATTAGAGAGGTTTCACTGTATAAGCGAGTCTGTTCTATGTACTGTAGCAAACAACGTCCCAGGTGAGGCACAGCAGAGAGGATGCGTGCTCAGAACAGGACAGGTTGGAGGGAAGCCATCAATCACCCTCTCACTAACCTCGAAGTTCCCTGCTGGTTGCAGGCTCTGCGCAGTGGTGGCTCTAGACTTCTGAACTCTGGCTCATCATCAAAATTCCCATTATAATGTGTTGACAAGGGCTTTGGAAGATGTTCATAAACTACAACTGCAAGAGTAGATAAAGAATTAGACAATGCACATTGAAGTGCAAGTTGCACTTGTAATTGATGTGACTACATAATGGTACATATGTACACATGAGTGTGTGTGTGTGTGTGTGTGTGTGTGTGTGTGTGTGTGTGTGTGTGTGTGTGTGTGTGTGGTGTGAGTGTGTGTGTGTGCGTGTGTGTGTGACTCTTACATAAACTTTCATCAAGTTTAAGTTTTGCATCTTTCAAAGTTTCAAAAGGATCCTTTTTCCATACTTCAAGTACGTACCTTCTCTATGGACCAGTCTATTGTGAAAGAAGTCATGTGACAGTCACATGATATATAGCAAATAGTGGACATATTCTCCTCACCATAATGGACCAGCAGCAACTCAGCTGCAAATGAATGGAGCTTGATCTCTCCACATTTAGGCACAGACATGGATAGCAAAGCCCGCACGTCTGTGGGTACCGTCAGTTTTGCCTTCAACTTCACAAGCTCCTCCTTCACCTCATGCAATCCTTCTGGGTGCTGCATTGTGTAGGTCTGGTACACACAAATGGAGATAAATGGATTCATTCCTAGATGACAAGACACATTCCCACAACACTGAGTACACTAGCTGGTAGAATAACGGTCTCCACACAAAATGGAGCAAAGCCAACTCTCACCATTCAAATATGAGGATCAGACGTACCCTTGCCCTGAAGGAGAGGTCATTGTCTGTTTTCATTGCTGATTTTTCTATTGGCTACAAATGAGAATTGGGATAGAAAAAATGTCAAAAATTGCAAGTTACAAGTAAGTTCACCACACACAACACTCACAGCACACTACACACAACACTCTACATACACACACTCTCACACACAGTACTCTACATACATACACACTCACACACAGCACTCTACACACTCACACACAACACTCACAGCACACTACACACAACACTCTACACACTCACACACAACACACTACACACAACACTCTACATACACACACTCACACACAGCACTCTACACACTCACACACAGTCACTCACAGCACACTACACTCACACAGCACCTACACATTCACACACATTCACACACAGCACTCTACACACTCACACACAGTCACTCACAGCACACTACACTCACACAGCACTATACACATTCACACACATTCACACACAGCACTCTACACACACACACAGTCACTCACAGCGCACTACACACAGCACTCTACACACTCACACACAGTCACTCACAGCGCACTACACACAGCACTCTATACACATACAGCACTCTACACATTCACTCACTACAAACACCATCTTGGGCTCTGGTAGTTTTACTATCACAAATTGACCAGAATCTGATGCCAAATCACATGGAGTCTTTCCCAAAAGTGTTCTTCCTCAACAATGGAGACCCATAAGCCAAGAGAAGTTGGGTGTTGGCGTTAGAAGAGAGGATAATAAGCACATGTGCATGGTGCATACAGAATCTCTACATACGTACATGTATGTATGTACATGTACGTGCGTACATATGTAGGTATACACAATATACATACATACAAAGCACACCACATACGCACCAATGTACAGTTGAACCTCCTTAACGCGATACTCTATGGACAATTCCACATTCCATGCTAAAAGCATTTCCTGTTGACAGTACTTAGATAATGCACGTGTACATCAGCTGAAAATGTAGAGACTTAACAATAATCTTATGCTGTAGAGATGTTGTGTTAATAAGGTTCGACTGCACATAAATTGTACAATACGTACATTACATACATTCATACATACGTTGGTACAGGTACACACTTACTTCAACACATCCAAGTAGACCAGACTGAGCAGCCAGATGTAATGGTGTATTCTCATCCTACACAGCATTGAAACGTGTGAACACACACACACACACACACACACACACACACACACACACACACACACGTACGCACACACACACACGCACACACACACACACAACACATGCACACGCACACACACACACACACACACACACACACACATCACCACCACACCTTGTCCAACAGACACACAGACGGATGATAAACATAACTCTTGTCCATTCCATTTCTCCTCTCGCGGTCCGAACCATTGATAAACGGTAGTTGATATTCTTTCTTCACGGGCTGGTCTAAGAGCATTTGGAGGAGTTCCTTTCTCTTTTGTCTGTTCTCTGACTCGAACGAGAAGAAGCACACGCTACATGAAAGGCTATCTGACCATTGGCGTTAGTTACGAAAGGGTCACCGCCAAATCGAAGGCATTCGTTCAGGAAGTTTGTGCTCGAACCTGCCTATATCAGAGGCGTGTCGTTGGAAGGACTGGGTCCCATGTGTTTATTAGGATTAAAGTTCTTCTGTAAGTGGGCTGACATATCGGATTCCGAAAACTGCATTTTCCGAAGGATCTCTTCTTCTCCAGGTAATTTCCATTTGGATTCCTTCTTACTGTCATCTTTCCGTTCTTCT
Source organism: Chondrilla cf. caribensis (assembly GCA_964020155.1). Taxonomy (NCBI): domain Eukaryota; kingdom Metazoa; phylum Porifera; class Demospongiae; order Chondrillida; family Chondrillidae; genus Chondrilla; species Chondrilla cf. caribensis. The sequence continues at coordinate 4,147,630 of OZ026553.1, forward strand.
TCGGTTAGTAAAAACTGAATGAACTTCGTTTCCACTGCACCCATCTCCAGTACGCACTGCTCGTTCGAATCTGTCACGAGTCTTTAGGTAACATAATGTCATAATGTGTTCTCACACGTAACTGAAACAGTGAATTTATATTATATTTCATATTGGGCCAAAAAGATGGCCGATTTCAAAAGGCCGAGAATTAGAAATTCGGCTAGAATTCAAGCGAAACGGCTTCGCCGAACTTTATATCTCCAGCGAAGGTTTTTACAAACGTAAAGTAGACGTCCAAGTATTTTGAGTGCTGGGGAAGGCTTCTGCGACTCCACTTTTATCATTTTTATCAAATTGTATACTTAGGGCAACTATAAATAGCGCAGATACTAATAATAAAATAGATAGGTCACGGTAGCCGGTTGGTCAGGTGACACGACTCTAGGCTCCAGGTCGCGGGTTCGAAACCTCGAAAGGACGTTTTTTTTCTCTGAAAAAAAAGAGCTCACTTCCTGGTGGTCAGTCGCAATACTCTCTACAAAGAACCGTAGGGGGGAGCTTTGGGACTCGCGGCTGACCTCCCAGCTAGAATAGTGTCTTCTGCATTCGCGGAATGACCAAGTACACAGTATCTGTGGAATGTCCCTATAAAGCCGACCATGGGTTCGACCCCGAGTGGGTGACCTTTTTTATTTTTTTTTTCAACTCTAACTAAAGGCCATAAACCACCCATAACCATCATTACAATGTACTGTATGTTGTATGCATCATTATACAATCACTACGTGTACCACACAAATGGGGAGCACTATTGTAGGCAGCATATGTACGACAATGCAGGAATGATTGACAACAATATTATGTATAGACTAGTGGTAGCTACTAATAAGTGATTATTATCACTGATTGGGTACTCTAAAATTAATTTTAGGGGTTGCTTGAAAAATTTAAAGATGCCCTATTTTGAAATTCCAAGAATTAGAAATTGGTCTGGATTGCGGGCATTAACGCTAACGCTCGGTAATTGTTTCGTTCGTTTGGGGAGTCCAATCGAGGTTGCCCACGCACACAATTGCGGAGGCCGCCAATATTGTTCAATTTAGGTCACTTTTTGGTTTCTTTGAACGCAAATCGTTCGTCGAACGAATCGATCAGCACTAAGTCGTCCCATCGACGGTAATGGGGCACAGTCGCAGCATATATTGAAATGGCAAACTTGGACAAAGGTTGCCTGTGGTTCACACACGATCCGTTAAAAGAGCACTTACAGTCTTACTTTTCGATTCCTCCTGTCAACAAATTTCGGACTACATCACTACTAAGTACCTTAAAACAATTCGAATAACAATTGTCAACTTTTTTGCACAACTATTTTTCGATTTCCATCTCCAAAGAGCAGGGTTCACCAATCCGTCGTTCGGGACACCAAATGGTCGGCCATAATGACGTCCATTTTGGAAGACATTTTGTGTTGATGTCACTGAACTACGTCATATCATATCTTGATATGCAAGATCTATCTATGGTTTTATGCCTAGCATTTGCGAGGTTCTGAACTTTGTTCACGACTAGTTATTATTATCGAATATAGCATGAAAATGGCTTCCTCTAGTTACCGATTATCCATGGGCCATCCTGTTCCTGGACCATCACCGATGCCAGGGCCCCTTGCACTGGGGTATAACTCCGATGGAAGAGAGCAAGTAACGTATTTTCGATTTGAAAACGAGAACAACGAAGCAACAAGACTCAAGACCTTTTGGAATAGGCTATAACCTATCGGATCGGATCTTCCCATCTCGACGAAAGACCAGAAGCGGGCAGAAAATAGGGGACCGAATATTGTTTGACAGACTCGTGTTGGTAAGTACCCACGAGGGAGATAATCCTGCATGGGGATCCTGTCTTCTACATGTTCTCAGTAGCAGTGGTGTAAAAATCCCTTGGTGTGTTCTTATATCGGCAAGTGGTATCAGATTCATGTGTAACTCTCTTTAAATACGCATTCATGCATGTTTGTACGCAATATGTACATAGAGTCTGATATCCTTCTGAACACTTGAATTTACTGGTATAAGATGCCTCATGTATACAAATTACACCTAGTGTGCAAGCTAAGGTGCTTTGAACCGATTCACCTATCACAGTATCTGTCATGTGTCCAAATATGTCTGGTTATGTGCAATCTTGAGTGGGCTGACCACCATTTTTCATGACAAGGTATACTTGATTGCATCAATCAGTATAGTGCATGATTTACATTAGTAATATTGGCCTCTACGTACATACATACATACATACAATAGTGGATTACGTGCAATATAGTGTACATGCATGCATACAATAGTGTGCATACATGCTATATGGTACATACATACAATAGTATGCAGGTATACTGTAGTGTATTATGCATATAATGGTGTACGTACATACGTACATACATACAGCTACTTGTGTCATGCATTCAGGACTGTTCCCCCACACTTACTACATACATGTAGTACATCTACATATGTGCATACGAGGATATTCTCTTGTATATATATGTACGTACCTACATAAATGTTCTCTTTATACACTGCATGTACATAGGTATGTATAGTACATGTACAGTTAATGTGTGTACATGTGATGTACATATATACACAGGCCTCATTCTCACACACACACACACACACACACACACACACACACACACACACACACACACACACACACACACACACACACACATGTACACACAAACACATACACACACACACACATGTACACACACACACACACGCACACATGCATACACACAAACACACACACAAGCACACACACACACACACACACATGCACGCACGCATACACACAAACACACACACACATGTACACACATGTACACACACACACATGTACACACGTATGCACACACACACACGCATACACACAAACACACACACACAAACACGCACACACACACACACACACACACACACACACACACACACACACACACACACACACATACACACACAAACACATACACACACCTACACACAAACACACGTGCACACACACACACACACACACACACACACACACACACACACACACACACACACATGCGCGCACACACACTTCTGCCCATCTTTACACATGCACTAACATAATATGCAAATACATACACACACACTGTGTATACATATAATATATGTATACATGTGTTGCTATGGTAACTGCACTTTCAACCTATCACGTGCAACACTCCATAGTGATCCTATCATTCATGCATTCACCAATTATATACAAAGGAAGGCACACAGTGTACATACACTTCTAATACAACACTATTATATTCCCCATAGGGAACTAGTAGTAATAATAATTGCAATGTCACCCTGTCTCAGGACCCGTTGTAGGAAAGAAGCTCACTTGAGCATAAAGTTCTCCGATGATTCCCGCTATTAATATTTCACTAGCACAATGATCTGGAACAGCAAAAACAATTGCTATCTTTGTCATAATGCTCATTTATGGGATATGTTTTGATGGTGAAATAAAGTGAATACAAACTGGTGGTTATACTTGTACATATTTCATGTCGAGGTCTTTAAATTTCACAAGTGATTTGTTGTATGTTTCCAAGTTCACAGTGGGTGCATGGTATCCTTTACCACCATATCAATGTTGTACATACAATTTGATATACATATAATATGTACATACAATGGAATACCATGTAGTGAGGGTGTTTTCCACCAGTTAAGGGTGAGGAGTTGTTGTTGTTGTACACGGGAATCATGGTCCTCACACTCACACCTCCTTTTACACGACACCCCACACAGCCAGTATACACGTACAGTACATGCGTAGCTGTAAGTTCTATGTCACTATGTACAGTGGACCCTCACTTATCCAAACACCTTGGGACCGAGGGGTGGTCGGATATGCGAAATGTTCAGATAACTGAAACGGGACTGAATGCATTATGATATGTCAATATATTACTCATTATTTGGCTACATGTTGGCTAGAAAGTAAAACACAACAAATGGTTTGGAACTTTTCCATGATCCCTATTATTGTTTTTACTTCGACTTCCGGAATGAAACGCTCGTCTACATCTAAGACGTGCTCCTACACGTAACCGCAACAATGAATTTATATATATTATAATTTATATTGTGCGAAAAAGATGGCCGATTTCGAACGCCGAGAATGAAAAATTGGGCTGAAACTCGTGCTTTGAAGCTTCGCCGAACATAATAACTATAACGAAGGTTCTTCTGAACCTAAGGAAGACCCTTTTTAACTCGAATTACTTGTTCTGACTGTTCAAGTACGTGTACCTATTATTATTATTCACCACTAAGGCCAAATGGCTAATATGCAAATAGCTATCCCTGGAAATTTGGTGTCCGGATAATCCGAGCATCCGGATAAATGAAGTCTGGATAAATGAGGGTCCACTGTACTGTGTATAAGGCAAGTCGATTAGCCAAAGACAGACATTCCTAATATTAGCCCTTGTATAGAGACTAAGTTAACCCAAATAATTGCTAAATATATTGCTTTCCCTGCCACAAAGTAACCCTTACAGGCCTGCAGGTAAGAGTGGAGTGTAGGATTTATGCAATACCCCTCCCCCTACCTTCCTCGACTAGGACCTAGGACTTGAAGGTCTTGAAATTCCAACCTTTCCTAATATTTCAATGTCTTACAGTGTAGCATATCGAAGGCCAAAAGCTGAGTATTCAAGAATTCCACCACTCTGTGCTACACTACGTTTGTATTGCGCTTTTTGTTAAATTGGAATCTTTTGACTCCTATAAAGATCTGCCTACAGTAATTATACAGTTTCTTATTCTCATATTGTACATTTCTTCATAGTCAACCTGACTATACTTCACTTATCTGCAGTGTGTGCACCATTATACACTATTTACTAGCTGTCTTAAACTTTCATGCACTCGATTGAATCAGACATCATTGTGATTAAATGATTAATAACTCTTGGCAATCAACACCATAATTATCAGTAAGTATAATTTCCTATTATAAGCGGCTACAAAAGTTGAAGAAGCTACACTACATGGTTTGGGCTAAATAGTTTTGCTTAAATGAAGTTTATTTGATATTACTGTGCTATTGTTTGCTGCTTGCAGTTAATCTGTATGATGTGATTGTTAGTTCCAAGAGTAGTCTGACATCAGTTATTTTCCCCCCCAGATGCTACATGGAGAAATTAAATATTACAGGTTGTGAATAATTGAATTGTGTAATGGACTACACATGTGTACTGAGATTATCCTCACCAGTTGTCACATGGTTCAGCAAAACCCTGTCCGGAACGATAATATTGGCCCTCTTCACAACACCCGAACTCCTCAATCCTAGAAGGTCCTTTACAATCTCTCCTGAAGAAGCATTGATCTAAAAAAGGGTAAGTTAACATCTTATTCATCTTGGCTGCTATTTAACCATCACAGAGAAGAATCACACATCTGCCTGAAGCTATACTAACAACACTGACTACTCACATGGAAAAGCCTGAGCCTGATAAGCAATGGCTCCAAGAACCAACAGAAGCAAGAGGACTCCTTTTCCAAACATTTCAGATCACCTCAAGTTATTGAATCAAACAAGACTGTCACAGTTGTTCCCACCAAAGAACTCAAAGAATGAATGAACAAGTGGTGCTCTATAGCTCTCTTTTATAGCTATACTGGTAGCATGTGATATTCATGCTCGTCATACACCCACACACATTAATTGTGCAGAACACTTATTAATTTCACTCACTTCACCCAAATATAGGGAACATCTGCAAAACTGCATTTGTACAACTAACTAAAATTACATTGTTCTATAAACAAACGCTATTCAACAAAAAATGTAACAAACCTACAAAACCATATATACGTATGCAACAAGCAAACTGCCTATTAACTTATATATTATACTATTAACTATAGCTACTGGTAGCATGTGATATTCATGCTTATTGCTCATGCTCGTTGTACGCCCACACACATTGATTATTACGTAACACTTATTTACTTTACTGAATTTACCGAAATATTATAGGGGATATTTGCATCTTAAACTGCATGTATACATGTACAGCAACAAACTGTGTCACTTAACTGTATACTACAAACAAGCCATACGTATGTTCCAAGCAAACTGCATACAACAACAAACCGTACACAACAAAGAATGTGTACAACAACAGTGTTCAACATCACTGGTAATTATTTGCAAGGTTTCATGCCGACAATTAGCAAATAACAAACAGTAATACATTAAACTTAATTTGTTCACTGACACTGTATGTAAAATGCATATCAAATCTGTGTTAAGTACTTGATCTGAACACCTTTATAATTAGTATTAATTACATACTCAATACACACACACACACACACACACACACACACACACACACACACACACACACATCGCACACAAAGAACACACACACTGCACACATAATATTATGATTCAGAATAATTTTAATGCATGCCCAGTGTATGTATGTATGCACACTGTGGAGTGTAATAATCAACAGCAGCTGCAGAATTTGAATCTTCATACTGATATACACTCAATCATAACATACACAAATGAACAATGTACATACGTACATACAGTGATGAGACGGTGTGGAACATTGTGCACTTAAACTGACTCCATACCAAGGAGCTTGGTTATTTGGAGGACTAACCTTCACATCCCATTCATCCAGTAAGCATCCTCCAGATTTCAAAGATCCCCTTTCTTCAATCATGTGTGTCAGAGGAGCTAGGGTCTTTGTGTGTGAAGTGTCGGGCATGTCTTGTACTATCACAAGGTGCATGTAGTTATGAAACACAGTGGACATAATACATATGTATTGCACAGATCACAGCATCCCACAATATTATATTCAAGTACTAAATATTAGTGTTGAGGTTTGTGATGGACAACAATGGCACAATGATTGATGAAAAGAGAGTATATATGATGTTGTTTGTTCCTGGTTTAATACTTACATTTTATTAGACTTTTTTGATACACACATCATATCTACATGAAGTTCTATATCACAATTATTGTTGAAACATGATTATTGGCTAATATCTGAACTTTTAGTCTGGTGATATACTAGTATAAAAGACACTCTGGCTCCATTCCAGCAAATGTCTAACTTTAAGTATTGAAGACATTCTTATTATTTATAATTCAAGAATTGTGATAATTGCAATATTCTCATATTGTACATTTCTTCATAGTCAACCTGACTACTTCACTTATCTGCAGTGTGTGCACCATTATACATTATTTACTAGCTGTCTTAAACTTTCATGCACTCGATCAAATCAGACATCATTGTGATTAAATGATTAATAGCTCTTGGCAATCAACACCATAATTATCATTATTATGTTAGCTGCTTGCAGTTAATCTGCATGACAGAATCTTTAGTTCCAAGAGTAGCCTGACATCTGTTATCCCCCCCCCCCCACACACACACGCATAGAGAGATTTATTTTTACAGACTGAGTGTGAATCATTGAGTTAAACAGACTCACCATGTGTACCGAGAATATTCTCACCAGGTCTCACAACTTCCTTCCTGCCAAGAAGAAAAGGTTGGTTTGGTCTCACGACTCCTTTTCCGAACATTTCAGATCACCTCAAGTTGTTGAATCAAACGAGACTGTCACAGTTGTTCCCACCAAAGAACTCACAGAATGAATGAACAAGTGGAGCTCTGTAGCTCTCTTTTATAACAACTGGTAGCATGTGATTTTTGTGCTTGTCGTACACCCATGCACATTGATTAAGTGCATCAACTGTACATAAACAAACTCCATGTAAACAACAAGAAAATGTGTGCAACATCACCTCTTGTGCCATGCGTTGTACATATGTAGCCTCGTGTTGTACATACAAATTTAAAATAATATTATAATGAACATAACATGGTATGGTATGTACAACATACAACACGAGGCTACATATGACATGGGTGGGGGTTGGTGGGTGGTTTAGTGTATGGGTGTGTGGGAGAGTTGTGTTTGAGCGTAGGGTATGTGTGCCGGGGGGTGGTTGGGTGAACGTGTGTGTGTGAGGAATTGGTTTGAGTGTATGTGTGTGTGGGAGTGGTTGACCGTGTGTGTACTTATGAGATGTACATCCAACTGCCTGCAGCTAGCAAAGCCAAGTAAAGTAACTTAATATATACATGCATGATTGAATAAAACCTTCAAATGAGACCTCTGACACCAGCATACGTATATGTACGTACTTCTTAGTAAGCACATACATCAGATTCTATAAACAGCTGTATTCATATAATATGTACAATGACACACCACACGCAGACACGCACACATGCACACATTGCGAATACGTATGCATGTGTTACCATGGTAACTGTACTTTCAACCTAATACATACAACACTCCAGAGTGATCCTATCATTCATGCATTCACCAATTTTACAGTGTACATACACTTCTAATACAATGCTATTATATAGTCCATTGGGAACTAGTAGTAATAATAATTGCAACGTCACCCTGTCTCAGGACCTGTTGTAGGAAAGAAGCTCAATTGAGCACAAAGTTCTCCGATGATTCTGACTACTAATTTTTCACTAGCACAATGACCTGGAACCACAAAAACAATTGCTATATTTAGTCATGATGCTCTTTTATGGGATATGCTGTATGTTTCCAAGTTCACAGCAGATGCATGGTATCCTTTACCACCATATCAATGTAACTTGTACAATGTCATGCAAGTTGACATATGTGGATGTACATAGAATGAAATATCATGTGTTTATATAGGGTTTTTTTCACCTATTAAGTGTGGGCTAGGAGTTCATGTAATATACACATATCCTTTCTTTTACATTACAGCTTTGCTCTCGACCGCTTTACCTCCTGGCGACAGAGCCAACATTGCTATTTGTCCGCATTTGCTACAAATCCATCAAACCTGCTTCCCTTAGAAGGTCCAATGTTCCCTGAGATCCCACCGTAACCACGTTTTTGGCGCCCCATACACAGCAGAAACCGGGATGGTTGGAATCCACCTCCAAACACTCTTTCCGTCTTGTTCATCTTTAGAATCAATGGTTAAGTCTCCTGTGCGCTTATAGAATTTCTTATACTTTGACTTGATCGAGGTTTGAAATAACATAATGATTTGGTATGCTTTGAGGAGGTCTTTATTCTTCTTGGAAAGGAACTTAAATTGCTACGTCGTTAGCTTGGAAGGGGTGCCGAATTCATTTCGCACATTTAGACGTACTTAGTAATGAGTATGACTTAATATAGTTAATATTGGCCTATAATTGTATAATTATAATAATAATTAATATTTTTATTATCGAATATAGCATGAAAATGGCTTCCTCTAGTTACCGATTATCATATGGGCCATCCTGTTCCTGGACCATCGACGATACACTGGGGCATAACTCCGATGGAAGAGAGCAAGTAACGTATTTTCGATTTGAAAACGAGAACAACGAAGCAACAAAACTCAAGACCTTTTCGAATGGACTATAACCTATCGGATCGGATCTTCCCATCTCGATGAAGGACCAGAAGCGGGCAGAAAACAGGGGACCGAATATTGTGCGACAGAATAGCTCGTGTTGGTAAGTACCCACGAGGTAAATAATCCAGCATGGAGATCCTGTCTTGTACATGTTCTCAGTAGCGGTGGTGTAAAAAAATCCCTTGGTGTGTTCTTTTATCAGCAAGTGGTATCAGATTCGTGTGTAACTCTCTTTAAATACGCGCATTCATGCATGTTTGTACGCAATAAGTACATAGAGTCTGATATCCTTCTGAACACTTGCATTTACTGGTATGAGATACTTCATGTATACAAATTACACCTAGTGTGCAAGCTAAGGTGCTTTGACCTGATTCACCTATCATAGTATCAGTCATGTGTTCAACTACGTCTGGTTACGTGCAATCTTGAGTGGGCTGACCACCATTTTTCATAACAATGTATACTTGATTACATCAATCAGTATAGTGCATGATTTACATTAGTAATATGGGCCTATATGTACGTACATACATGAAATAGTAGATTATGTACAATATAGTGTACATGCATGCATACAATAGTGTGCATACATGCTATATTGGGCATACATACAATAGTATGCAGGCATACTGTAGTGTATTATGCATGCAATGGTGTACGTACATACATACGTACAGCTACTTGTGCCATGCATTCAGGACTGTTCCCTCATACTTTCTACATACATGAAGTACATCTACATATGTGCATACGAGGATATTCTCTGGTATATGTACGTACCTACAAAAATGTTCTCTTTATACATTACATGTACATAGGTACGTATGTATAGCACATATACAGTTAATATGTGTACATGTGATATACATAATATGTGCACAAGTCTCATAGTTATCTTCAGTAAAGGGTCTCCAATTCGACCAAACTACTGTTCTAGGGCCACCTGCCTTGCGGTTCATTTTCTTCCTGGAATACTACAATTTTGAAGCTATGACGAAGCCTCACCAGCCTAAAAACATGCAGCTGAATGGGCATTCAACAGCTTTTGGGCTGGTAGGGCTTTGTCATAATATCTTTTAATCGTCGTCTTTCAGGGAGAAGTCAAACCACAATGCTGACATCTTTGGTGAAGGACTGTTTACACCGTTAGGATGTCTCTCGGTAGCCATTAAGACAAGAACAATAAAACAAGAGTACGTAGAAGCGACCATACTGTAGTCTACTGCAAAATACTTTTTTTCAACAATAACGCTTAGGGGAGTGTGCTACAAGTTAGTTACTGTATAGGGAAGTATGTATTGGCTCTTTATTGCACTTACCCTCTGGCGCTTTTTGCACTTGGGACTCGAGCAAATGCGACAATGCATACAGCCCAGTACAACAACTATAATATTACATGAATTGCACCGTTCAGCTTATGTAATCAATCAAAATGTGATCTGTCACAGAGGGTTGGATAACTGTCAATTTCCTCAAAGTCATGTATATATATATCAATCTCCAACTTTTTATTTTAAAGAAATTATTTTAAGCTATTACTTCATTTACTTTAGGCATAATAAAATTTTAAAAATGAAAACTTATGTAGGGATAACTAGCAAAAACAGGGAAAGAACAAGGTAGGGCTGAGCAGAATGAGAAGGCGGTTGGACTGAGCAGCACGTCCGAATGAGAAGACTACCAGAACATAACAATCCCTTTATCAACAGCTGCAGACAGAATACTGTGTATTGCATGAGCAATAACTGCTATTGATAAAGGGATTGTTATATTCCGACAGTCTTCTCATTCTGACGTGCTGCTCACTCTGACGGTATTCTCATTCCACTCATCTCTACCATGTTCTTTTCCTTCTTTGCTATCCCTACACCCGTTTTCATATAACCTGTCATCTTCTCAGTGCACCATCGTGATAGTCTGGTGTAGCCAACCCTTGATCCGCCATTTTATTTTGTTGGGCGAAGAAAGGGTCTGGTTTGGTCTGGAACCTATTTCTGTACCGGGAAGTAGAGTCAACGATGACAAATCGTAAATGTAATATCGTACATTATTGCATATTCTAAGGGGTATTGTACTCATGCATGACAGTTGGCAAAGGATGTGTTGTCTTCAGCAGAGTCCTGTTGACTTTGTGCAGCAATTACAATTCTAAAATACAGAAGAATTTTGAATTCTGAAGCAAAAAACCAAATCTCACAAAAAGACAGACCGTTACCCCGGATTTGACACAGAGAGGTAGATAGCACCAACCGAATTTACATGAGCGGTTGGCTTTCATGGATTTAGAAAGTCAACGATAGTCAAACTACACTTTTATACTGGAAATAAGCCACCATTAGTCGTTCAATGACATGTTATTATGCACCTAGAAAGCATTCTGCAGTCTGATTGGGCACATGAATTCCTGCGCTGTGGTACAGAAATTGGTTCCAGACCAGACCAGAGCCTTTCTTTGCCTCAACAAAAATAAAATGGCGGATCAAGGGTCGGCTACACCAGACTACCATTGTGACTCATTGCTATGAAGTAAGTGAATATCCTTGATCGAACAAGATGGCGTATTACTACAAGGCAGTCACCGTTGTGTTGGAAATGCCACAGTCGTCATATGTAGTACAATGGTAACAAAAGTAGGAAAGGGCACCCCACGCTACTAAATTGTAATTATTTGTTTGAAAATTAGCTCAATAGCTCTAGCCAAAACTTTGGTAGCTGTGGATAAGAAATTGACAAGAAGTCTGAAAAATTGACCTTTAATTTTTTGACCTTTCACCGGTTCCCCCTTTCAACTATGTTCCCTCCACTAGTTTTCTTACTACTAAAATTGGCCAAAAACACTTTTAAATGCTGGCAGTGGCTTCATACATGCCCATAGGCAATATTTTTGCGAAACAGTAATGTATGCGTGTTACAGGCCGCCATTTTTCCCCTGTCATCCCTATTATTAGTCTGGCGTAGCCAACCCTTGATCCACTATTTTATTTTGTTGGGGCAGAGAAAGGGTCTGGGGACATGACTATTTAATAGTGGTAGCAAAGGGGCGGGGTTGAATGCGATATAATTAGTAAAATGGCGATTGCAGCAGTCATGCAAATACCTTCCTGGACAGTGCTGACAGAAAGAATAACTATCAAAACATTCAGATTTTCATTTATTGAACCTCCTTTTTGCTGGGCCGTCATTTTTTCTAATAACAAAAATGTCTTCTACGTCATGCCTACGTTATTTGACTTCACATTCAAAGACCTTGGGTTTGACAACCACAAATGTGTCCAGCCTCAGACTCCACTTTCTAAATGCTTCCCACACCTCTGATGTGTACAACATCATTGGCAATTACTTACGTGCATTGTCAAGGTTTCATGCCCCAAAATTTTGCCAACAACAAAACAAATAGTTGATACTATGGTAAAATTTTAATATTGATTACAAAGGTACATTTTCATTAAGAACAAGATTTAATTTAGTAATTTGTGTTCAAAAACACGTGGGGCTGCCACCCCTGCACTCAAATTACTTGGATGTCTTTCTTAGGTTCATGTGTGTGTACTTATAATATGTATACGTGTGTTTCTATGGTAACTGTATTTTCAACCTATCACATGCAACACTCCAGAATGATCCTATCATTCATGCATTCACCAATTTTATACAAAGGAAGGCACACAGTGTACATACACTTCTAATACAACACTATTATATTCCCCATAGGGAACTAGTAGTAATAATAATTGCAATGTCACCCTGTCTCAGGACCCATTGTAGGAAAGAAGCTCACTTGAGCATAAAGCTCTCCGATGATTCTGACTATTAATAATTCACTAGCACAATGACCTGTGACCACAAAAACAATTGCTGTTTTAGGCATAATATTCGTTTATGGGATATGTTTTGATTCCCATCCATAATATGTGAAATAAAACGTATATAACCTGATGGTTATACCTGTACATATTTCATGTCAGGGTCTTAAATTTCAAAAGTGATTTGTTGTATGTTTCCAAGTTCACAGTGGATGCATGGTATTCTTTACCACCATATCAATGTTGTACATACAATTCGACATACATATTATATGTACATACAATGGAATACCACGTAGTGAGGGTGTTTTTCACCTGTTAAGGGTGAGGAGTTGATGTTGAACATGGGAATCATGGTCCTCACACTCACATCTCCTTTTACACAACACCCCACACAGCCAGTATACATGTACTGTGTATGAGACAAATCGATTAGCCAAAGACAGACATTCTTAATATTAGCCCTTATATAGAGACTGAAACTAACCCAAATAATTGCTAAATATATTGCTTTCCCTGCCTCAAAGGTAACCCTTACAGGCCTGCAGGTGAGAGTGGATTCTAGGTTTTATGCAGTATCCCACCCCCACCCCCCTTCCCCGACTAGACTATTAGGTCTTGAAATTCCAAGCTTTCCTAATAGTGCAATGTCTTACAGTGTATCGTATCAAAGGCCAAAAGCTGAGCATTCCAGAATTCCACCACTCTGTGCTATACTACATTTGAATTACACTACGTTTGTATTGCACTTTTTGTTAAGTTGGACTTCTCAGGGGCTGCAGGCACCCCCTACGTATATTGTTTTCATTTCAACTTCCGGTATGTAACGCTCGACTGATAGATATAATGCATATTATACTAATATTATAGATATAATATATTATTATATGTACGTATAATATAATATTCCTATGCGTAACCGCAATAACGAATTTATATTATAATTTATATTGCGTGAAAAAAGATAGCCGATTTCGAATGCGACAATTTGAAATTGGGCTAGAATTCGTGCGCTGAGGCACCGCCGAACGTAATAATTTCAGCGAAGGTTCTTCTGAATATAAGTTTTTAAACTCCAATTACTTGTTGGTCTCCTATAAAGATCTGCCTACAGTAATTATATAATTTCTCATTCTCATATTGTACATTTCTTCATAGTCAACCTGACTAATTCACTTGTCTGCAGTGTGTGCACCATTATACACTATTTACTGGCTGTCTTAAACTTTCATGCACTCGATCAAATTAGACATCATTGTGATTAAATGATTAATAGCTCTTGGCAATCAACACCATAATTATCAGTAAGTATAATTTCCTATTATAAGCAGCTACAAAAACTGAAGAAGCTACACTACAAGTCTGGGCTAAATAGTTATTCTTAGATAAAGTTTATTTGATATTACTATGCTATTGTTAGCTGCAGTTAATCTGTATGATGTGATTGTTAGTTCCAAGAGCAGTCTGACATCAGTTATTTCCCACCCCAGATACTACATAGAAGAAATTTAAATTTTACAGAGTGTGAATTATTGAGAAGTTTGAATTGTGTCACAGACTCCACATGTGTACTCATGAGAATATTCTCACCAGTTGTAACATGGTTCACCAATATCTTGTTCGGAAGCATAAAATTGGCCCTCTTTACAGCAGCCAAACTGTTCAAACCTATAAGATCCTCGACAATCTCTCATGAAGAAGCATCGATCTAAAAAAGGGTAAGACTTAGTTCACATCTTATTCATCTTGGCTGTTTTGTAACCATCACAGAGAAGAATCACACATCTGCATGAAGCTAGACTACTTACATGGTCGAGCCTGAACCTGATAAGCAATAGCTCCAAGAACTAACAGAACCAAGAGGACTCCTTTTCCAAACATTTCAGATCACCTCAAATTATTGAATCAAACGAGACTGTCACAGTTATTCCCACCAAAGAACTCACAAATGAATGAACAAGTGGAGCTCTAGATCTGTACCTGTCTTTTATAGCTACTGGTAGCATGTGATAGTCATGCTCGTCATACGCCCACACACATTAATTGTGCAGAACACTTATTAATTTTTCTCAATTCATCCAAATATAGGGGATATTTGCAGCTAAAAGTACATGTGTTCTATAAACAAACACTATACAACAAAAAATGTAACAAACCAACAAAACCATACATATGCAACAAACAAACTGCTTAACTTATAGCTACTGGTAGCATGTGATATTCATATAACATAATTTGTTCACTGACACTATTACCGTATGTACAATGCATATCAAATCTGTGTTAAGTACCTAATGTGAACACCTTTATAATTAGTATTAATTAAATACTCAATATACATGTCATAACTGGAAACCATAACACACACGTACACGCACGCACACACGCACGCACACACACACACACGCACGCACGCATGCACTCACACACATGCACGCACGCACACACATGCACACACATGTACACACACACGCACACACACGTGCACATACACATACACACACAAAGAACACACTGCACACATAATATGAATAATTTTTATGTATGCCCAGTGTGTGTGTGTATATATATATATACAGTGTAGAGTGTGAAAATTACCAGTGGTATTTGGATCTTCATCGATTCCCTACTGATATACACTCAATCATAGCATACACAAATGAACTACGTACATTTACTTACATCAGCTCATTATCACTTTTCATCAATAATCTATCACCTCTCATCTATAATTCAACTTTTAACATTGTTTCTTTTTCCTTCTCTCGCCCTATTTCAGGAGGTCTTCATTCTTCTCGGAAAGGAACTTGCTACGTTGTTAGCTTGGAACGAGTGCTGGATCCATTTTGTACATTTATACGTAGTAAAGAGTTTGATTTATTAAAGTTACCATTGGCCTAGAATTGTATGATCATACATTTTCGAACCTAGCATGAAAATGGCTTCCTCTAGTTACATCTATCCATGGGTATAATTTCGCTGGAAGAGAGCAAGTAAACGTATTTTCGATTTGAAAGCGAGAACAACGAAGTAACAAAACTAAAG
>OZ026553.1:4169008-4189008 GCA_964020155.1 Chondrilla cf. caribensis
GGACTCCTTTTCCAAACATTTCAGATCACCTCAAGTTATTGAATCAAACGAGACTGTCACAGTTGTTCCCACCAAAGAACTCACAGAATGAATGAACAAGTGGAGCTCTGTAGCTCTCTTTTATAGTAACTGGTAGCATGTGATATTCATGCTCGTCATACGCCCACGCACATTAATTGTGCAGAACACATATTAATTTCACTCACTTCACCCAAATATAGGGAACATCTGCAGCGAAAACTGCTTTCGTACAACTAACTAAAAGTACATGTGTTCTATAAACAAACACTATACAACAAATAATGCAACAAACCAATAAAACCATACATATGCAACAAACAAACTGCTTAACTTATAGCTACTGGTAGCATGTGATATTCATGCCTGTTGTACTCCCACACACATTGATTAATTGCGTAACACTTATTTACGTATACTTTACTTAATTTACCCAAATATAGAGGATATTTGCATCTAAACCTGGATGTATACATGTACAGCAACAAACTGTGTTGAGTAAACCAACTGGATACTACAAACAAACCATACGTATGTTCCAGGCAAACTGCATACAACAACAAACTGTACACAACAAAGAATGTGTACAACAACAGTGTTCAACATCACTGGTAATTAATTACAATTGACATGCCGACCTGGTATTTAATTGCAAGGTTTCATGCCGACAATAAGCAAATAACAAAACAAACAGTACCTAATGTTGTGTTAAGTACCTAATATGAACACCTTTATAATTAGTATTATTACATACTCAATAAGCATGTCATGCCTGGAAACCATAACACATACATTCATATCACACACACACACACACACACGCACACACACACACACACACACACACACACACACACACACACACACACACACAAAAGAAAAAAAAATTGCAACATCACCTCTTGTGCCATGTGTTGTACAGTATGTGCTACTATGTAGCCTCATGTTGCATGTATGTATGTAGCCTCATGTTGTACATATTATGTAGCCTCATGTTGTACATTGTCATATGTAGCCTCGTGTTGTATGTTGTACATACCATCCCATGTTGTGTACATTTTTGTGTTGTACATAATACACTCCGAATAAAGGACACCATGGAATTACCTCCCTACAAGCTAGTACTTTTTTCACCTCTGAAGAGTGGATAACCTCTCTACAGTGGACACAATTAGCTGGTTCCAATGTGTCTGGTGTGTGTATGTGTTGGCTGTATGTGTGCCAGGGGTGGGGTGGTTGGGTGTGTGTGTGTGGGGGGGGGCAGTTGAACGTGTGTGTAGGTACTTACGAGATGTACATCCAACTGCCTGCAGCTAGCAAAGCCAAGTAAAGTAACTTAATACATGCATGATTGAATAAAACCTTCAAATGAGACCTCTGACACCAATGTACATGTACTTTTTAGTGAGCACACACTCACATATAAACAACTGTATTCAATATAATATAATATTATACAATGAAACACCACACACAGATACACACACACGCACACACACACACACACACACACACACACACACACACACACACACACACACACACACACACACACACACACACACACACACACACGTGTGCAACATCACCTCTTGTGCCATGTGTTGTACATACGTAGCCTCGTGTTGTACATAAGTACAGTATGTACTACTATTTAACCTCATGTTGTACATATGTAGCCTCATGTTGCATGTTGTACATACCATCCCATGTTGCGTAAATTTTTGTGTTGTACATGAAATGGAACATCTATTAAAGGACAGTCCAAATTAAGGACACCATGGAATTACCTCCCTACAAGCTAATACTTTTTTCACCTCTGAAGAGTGGACAACCTCTCTGCAGAGGACAAATTTGCTGGTTCCAATGTGTCCTTTATAACGCTGCTCCGCTGTATACATTCACATGTTGAGAGGTGCATGGTCCCAATTCTGATGTTGATACTGTGTATTGAGTGATACAGTACAGGAATTCCTGTGACTGGAAGAATCCTGTATTTCATATCAAGTTTACTGTAAATCAGTTTTATTTGAATCAGACACTACAGGTTGCCAGTGTAAATCCTGTGTGTGTGGGAGGGGTGGTTTACTGTATGTGTGTGTGTGTGGGAGGGTTGTGTTTGAGTGTAGGTGCATGTAGGAGGGAATTGGTTGAGTGCATGTGTGTGGGGGGTGGTTGGGTGTGTGTGTTAGGGGGGGTGGTTGGGTGTACATGTGTGTGGGAGGAATTGGTTCGAGTGTATGTGTGTGTGGGGGTGGTGTGTGTACTTGTGAGATTCACATCCAACTGCCTGCAGGTAGCAAAGCCAAGTAGGGTAACTGTAATACATGCATAAATAAAACATTCAAATGAAACCTCTAACACTAACTTACATGTATTTCATGTGAGTTCACACATCTGTAAACAACAGTATTCATATAATATATGCTATGAAACACCACACACACACACACACACACATACACACACATACACCCACCCACACACACATGCACACACTAACACATACACACATTGCGTGTACATATGCATGTGTTACTATGGTAACTGTACTTTCTACCTATCACATGCAACACTCCAGAGTGATCCTATCATTCATGCATTCACCAATTTTACAGTGTACATACACTTCTAATGCAATGCTATTATATTGTCCATTAGGAACTAGCAGTAATAATAATTGCAATATCACCCATCTCAGGATACATTGTAGGAAAAGGCTCACTTGAGCATAAAGTTCTCCGATGATTCTGGCTAACAATATTTCACTAGCACAATGACCTGGAACCACAAAAACAACTGCTATATTTAGCCATGATGCTATTTTATGGGATATGCTGTATGTTTCCAAGTTCACAGTAAATGCATGGTATCCTTTACCACCATCTCAATGTTGTACATACAAGTTGACCTATTATGTAAATGTACATATTACTAAAATGAAAATTAATATGCATGTGGTTAGGGTGTTTTTCACCAGCTATTAGCCTAAGTGTGAGGTGTTGCTGTAATACACATACTATATATCTTCTCTCTTACATTACAGCTTTGCTCTCGACCGCTTCCCCTCCTGACGAGAGAGCCGACATTCCTGTTTGTCCACATTTGCTACCAATCCACCAAACCTGCTTTCCACAGTACTTTGTAAGGTCCAAGGTCCCTGAGATCCCGCCGTAACCACGTTTTTGGCGCCCCCTTACACAGCAGTAATCGGGATGGTTGGAATCCACCTCCAAACACTCTTTCCGTCTTGTTCATCTTTAGAATCAATGGTTAAGTCTCCTGTGCGCTTATAGAATTTCTTATACTTTGACTTGATAGAAGTTTGAAATGAAAAAATGATTTGGTATGTTTTGAGGAGGTCTTCATTCTTCTTGGAAAGGAACTTGCTAAGTTGTTAGCTTGGAAGGGGCGCCGGATCCATTTCGCACATTTAGACGTACGCAGTAATGAGTTGATTTAATATAGTTAATATCGGCCTATAATTGTATAATTATAATATTAAGTAAAATTATTATTATTATCGAATATACCATGAAAATGGCTTCCTCTAGTTACATCTACGTATCTTTGGGCCATCCTGTTCCTGGACCATCGACGATGCCCGGGTCCCTTACAATAGAGTATATATAATTCCGTTGGAAGAAAGAAAGTAAACTTATTTTGGATTTGAAAACGAGAACAACAAAGTAACAAAACTCAAAGACCTGGAATAGGCTATAACCATAGACTCTCTGTACTAACGTTAACCTATCGGATCGGATCTTCCCATCTCAACGACGAAGGACCAGAAGCGGGCAGAAAATAAGGGACCGAATATTGTTTGACAGACTCGTGTTGGTATGTACCCAAGAGGGAAATAATCCAGCATGGGATCCTGTCTTCTACATGTTCTCAGTAGCAGTGGTGTAAAGATCTCTTGTTGTGTTCTTTTATCAGCAAGTGGTATCAGATTCATGTGTGATCAAATGCAGTGCCGGACCAGCCAATAATCAATGTATTTGTAACCCTAACCCTAACCCCTACCCCTACCCCTACTCTACTCTAACCCTACTCCTACCCCTACCCCTACTGTACCTTACCCCTACCCCTACTCTTACCCCAACCCCTACCCCTACTCTACCCTAACCCCATACCCCTACTCTACCTTACCCCTACCCCTACCCCTACCCCTACTCTACCCTACCCCTTAGCCCTTTATTGTACTTGCCTTGGGCACTTCGTGCATTCGGAACTCGAGCAAATGCACCAATGCACACTTCCCCATACAGTAACTGGCTTGTTGTACACGCCCCTAAGCGTTAATTTTGAAAAAGCATATTTTGCAGTAGACTACAGTGTAGTTGTTCCTTCTCTTGTTTTATTGCTCTTGTCTACTAAAAGACGTCATAACAGTGTAAACAATCCTTCGCCAAAGATGCCAGCCTCGTGGTTCGACTTTTCCCTGAAAGACAACGATTTTAAGATAAAATGACAAAGTCCTACCAGCCCAAAAGCCGTTGAGTGCCCATTCAACTGCATGTATTTGGGCTGGCAGAGCTTCGTCATATCTTTGAAATCGTCGTCTTCCAGGGAGAAGTCAAACCGCGAGGCAGTCGTAGCGACAGGGCAGTCAGCCGTATCTGCCAAAACGCTGCAAATGCTTCTAATAGGAGTTCAACAACACATGCGCCTTGTTTACCCTGGAAGTTGGGTTAATTATTCACATTCAACCTTATTCAGCACACTGATTCTTCTCTGGAAGGGGTGGACGTGAACAAACTATTGTTGGGCTTTTAGAATTTATACTAACTCGGTTATGTTGGACCTTATGTAATCTGCCAGATGTAGTGTATGCCAAAGTGATAGCTGATATTCATTGTTAACAGTAAATTGTTATGACTAGTCATGGGCGCTTAGCATATATTGCACACTTGTGGTCAAAAAAGTGTGCAATTGACAATAATATTATACAGACACACTTTTTCCTTTGATGTTGACCACAATCATACAACAAGCATACATTGATTTTACATGTGTCACTATTGGGACCATACTTTTAACCTATAACATATGCAACATTCCAGAGCTGTTGTATACTTCAGGTCCCACCACACTGTACCACACTAAGATTCAACTTTTTGTCGAATTTAACAACTTGTATGTTTTCTGTGTGTACGGAAAACATACAAGCGCACTGAACAAGCTTTGTACAGCAGCAAACTGTGCTAATGTCCTAAGAGCTTTCCATTCCTGGTTAAGTAGACAGGCCATTTCAAGCCCCCCTGCCATTAAATACATTCAACTCTGTTAAATTCTATACGAAGGCAATCTATGCATATCAAGGAAATGTGTGCAACTATATATAGCAAACTATATTACATTATATATTACATACACAAAATATATTGCATTTATTACAATGTATTTTATTTATTGTGTTATTGTATTATTAATTTATGTGTTAATTACATATAAATATAAACATCTTTACATATGTACTCCATGTCATGACTGTAAACCATCACACACACACACACACACACACACACACACACACACACACACACACACACACTCAGTCTGCACTTTCTACCTATCACATGCAACACTCCAGAGTGATCCTACCATTCATGCATTCACCAATTATATACAAAGGAAGGCACACAGTGTACATACACTTCTAATACAACACTATTATATTCCCCATAGGGAACTAGTAGTAATAATAATTGCAATGTCACCCTGTCTCAGGACCCGTTGTAGGAAACAAGCTCACTTGAGCATAAAGTTCTCCGATGATTCTGACTATTAATATTTCACTAGCACAATGACCTGGAACCACAAAAACAATTTCTGTTTTTGTCCTAATGCTCGTTTATGGGATATGCTTTGATTATACCATCCATATGGTGAAATATAGCATATACAGCCTGATGGTTATACCTGCGCATATTTTATGTCTGGGTCTTAAATTTCAAGTGATTTGTTGTAAGTTCACAGTAGATGCATGGTATCCTTCACCACCATATGTTGTACATACAAGTTGACATACATATAATATGTACATACAATGGAATACCATGTAGTGAGGGTGTTTTTCACCTGTTAAGGGTGAGGAGTTGATGTTGTACACGGGAATCATGGTCCTCACACTCACATCTCCTTTTACATGACACCCCACACAGCCAGTATACATGTACTGTGTATAAGACAAGTCGATTAGCCAAAGACAGACATTCTTAATATTAGCTCTTATAGAGAGACTGAAGTTAACTGAAATAATTGCTAAATATATTGCTTTCCCTGCCACAAAGGTAACCCTAAGGCTTACAGGCCTGCAGGTAAGAGTGGAGTGTAGAGTTTATGCAATACTCCAACCCCCCTCCCTTCCTCGACTAGACTATTAGGTCTTGAAATTCTAACCTTTCCTAATAGTTCAATATCTTACAGTGTATCGTATTGAAGGCCAAAACCTGAGTATTCCAGAATTCCACCACTCTGTGCTACACTACATTTGAATTGCACTTTTTGTTAAATTGGACTCTTCAGTCTCCTATAAAGATCTGCCCACAGTAATTATTATATAATTTCCCATATTGTACATTTCTTTGTGGTCGACCTGACTACTTCACTTATCCACAGTGTGTGCACCATTATACACTATTTACTAGCTGTCTTAAACTTTCATGCACTCGATTGAATCAGACATCATTGCGATCAAATGATTAATAGCTCTTGGCAATCAACACCATAATTATCAGTAAGTATAACTTCCTATTATAAGCGGCTACAAAAACTGAAGAAGCTACACTACATGGTTTGGGCTAAATAGTTATGGTTAGATAAAGTTTATTTGATATTACTATGCTATTGTTTGCTGCTTGCAGTTAATCTGCATGATGTGATTGTTAGTTCCAAGAGCAGTCTGACATCGGTTATTTTCCCCCCCAGATACTACATAGAGAAAATTAAATTTTTCAGGTTGTGAATAATTGAATTGTGTACTGGACTCCACATGTGTACTGAGAATATCCTCACCAGTTGAAACATGGTCCACCAAAATCCTGTCCGGAGGCGTAATCTTGGCCCTCTTCACAACACCCAAACTGCTCAAACCTATAAGGTCCTTTACAATCTCTCCTGAAGAAGCATCGAACTAAAAAAGAGTAAGTTAACATCTCATTCATCTTGGCTGTTATGTAACCATCACAGAGAAGAATCACACATCTGCATGAAGCTATACAATACTGGCTACTTACATGGCCGAGCCTGAGCCTGATATGCAATGGCTCCAAGAACCAACAGAACCAAGAGGACTCCTTTTCCAAACATTTCAGATCACCTTGAATTATTGAATCAAATGAGACTGTCACAGTTATTCCCACCAGAGAACTCACAGAATGAATGAACAAGTGGAGCTCTGTAGCTCTTCTTTATAGCTGCTGGTAGCATGTGATATTCATGCTCGTTATACGCCCACACACATTGATTAATTGCGTAACACTTATTTACTTCACTTAATTTACCCAAATATAGGGGATATTTGCATTTGAAACTGTATGTATACATATGCATGCACAGCAACAAACTGTGTTGAGTAAACCAACGTGATACTACAAAGAAACCATATGTATGCTCCAGGCAAACTGCATACAACAACAAACTGTACACAACAAGAATGTGTACAACAACAGTGTTCAACATCACTAGTAATTATTAATTGCAAAGGTTTCATACCGACAATTAGTAAATAACAAAACAAACAGTCATACGCTTCTCCAATATTGATTGCAAAAGTGTAATTCCATTAAACATAATTTGTTCACTGACACTGTATATACAATGCACATCAAATCTATGTTAAGTACCTGATGTAAACACCTTTATAATTAGTATTAATTACATACTCAATAAGCATGTCATGACTGGAAACCATAACACACACACACACACACACACACACACACACACACACACACACATCGCACACAAAGAACACACACACTGCACACATATTATGAATAATTAATTTTCAATGTATGCCTAGTGTGTGTATGTATTTAGTACTGTAGAGTGTAAAAAGTCACCAGTGGTATTTGGATCTTCATAGATATACTACTGATATACACTCAATCATAGCATGCACAAATGAACTATGTACATACAGCACATAAGTATAGTGATGAAACGGTGCGGGAGATTGTGAGTACATACAGCTACTTGTGTCATGCATTCAGGACTGTTCCCTCATACTTTCTACATACATGTAGTACATGTACATATGTGCATAAGTAGATATTCTCTTGTATATGCACATACATACATAAATGTTATCTTAATACACTGCATGTACATAAGTATGTATAGTACATGTACAGTTAATGTGTGTACATGTGATGTACGTACATATGTACACAGGTATCAGAGTTATCTTTAATAAATGGTCTCCAATTTGACAATAACAACTACTAATGATGCAGCGAAGATCAAAGGATGCCTGTGCTGCTGTAAATTGTTTATTTAACGTGCATTGAAAAACAACTTTTTCAGTGAAAGTGCAGCTGTAGTCACGTTGAATACCCAGAAATTAAACGCATCCTAAATTTTTCCCCATATGTAATAGTTTCTAACAATGATAGTGAATTTTTTAAAGAAGTGGCGTTTCTTCCAGATTATAAGTTTCCTGAAGTATTTTTTTGTAAAGATAAACCAATTACAGCATTGTTTGCACAGGAGTAATGACTTTGCCGACCTCCCCCTCTGGCACTACACACCACACCCTCTGCTCTGGGATCTGTAAACTGCATTGCTCTTATGTAAACATGCTGTGACTATTACAGTACTAGTTGTTAGTATTACAAGACAGAGTGGTGAAACTTCAAAAACCTTTGCCTTTGGCCCTCATGAAGTTGTGTGACTATTTTAAGTACCAGGTAGCTAACAGCATGCAAGGGTGTGTATAAACCCAACACACTTACTTATGTATGGGCCTGTATACGTACATCAGCAAATATTATGCCTAACATGTACATACAGAAAATACCAATCCAGAAAGAGCCATCCTCTTTAAACAGAGATAGGAACACTCCCCACAACATACACAACACTATTTTAATTATTCCACTGTTCCCCACCAGACATTTAATATTATTCATTGCATCACTTATTCATGCACTAGCTACTCATCACAACTGTCACACACTTGTATTAAACAACGCACACACCCCTTGTAGTCATACCACTGATGAAGGCAGCAGTCAGCTGCCGAAAAAATTGGTACAATAAAAATTTCCATGGCTAGAGATTTCCATTGAACTTATCCACAAGATGTTACCTAGCCAAACTACCCTCTTTTCGTGTACATACAAATACATCAGCATTCTTCCTGACAGTGTACAGGTACATGTTGTTCAACAGAACTCTATCCAGTGATGATGATATCAATCTGAAGAGGTCAGGTGTGGGAGGGTACCAATATGCACACCAATCCAACAAAGGGTTGTTGGCCCGTAAACTAGTAGGACAGGAAGATATACCATATCCTCCTGTGTGTACCAAAGTCCGTGCATACTGAACATCTCAATGTACATAGTTGAGTTGGTGTAATGGATGATTGGAAACAGTAGTGGGACAGGTAGTCTTTATGTCGAGGTGCTTTTGTGTACATGTAGTGAATGGTCCTATAGTGGTCACTTAGGAAGGTGGTCTTTACTATGGAGGTGATCAACTGAATATTATGTTAGGATAGGCATAGATATTCTTATTTATTGTGGGAAGGTCTTTAGCCCATCAGGCTACCATACTGGGCACTGAACATTGTGTTTAATGTACATGCAGATAAACTAAATGTACCCAATTTGACCTTAACTTTCCAACACATCCTTCATCAACATCTCTGTAAACCTGTGGGTGGTGCATGTGTGGTGTTTGTGTATTGAATACAGTGGTTTGAAGATTTACAAGGTTACATGCAAGCACATGTATGTGGATGTTAGTGGTCTCATTTGGAGGTTTATTCAATCATGCATGTATTGAGCATTTACATGGTTATCTAGCCCTCTGTAACAGACCAAATTTTGGCCAAATTTATATTGCTAGTAATGTTCAAATTGATGAATTGTGCCATTCAGCACATTGTAACGTTGTCACAGAGGTTTGGATAACTCCTGCGGATTTCCTCAAAGCAATGTATATCAACCTCCAACTTTCATATTTTAAAGTAGACATGTAAAGCTATTACTTCTGATGTTTTTTTTGTTTACTGTCACTTCTCCACTCTATAGCCAAGTCTGTCCGAAACCTGATTCCTTTGTCCTAATATTGATTATTATCATACACTCTTGTGATTGCCTCTAGCGGAACACTGTAATAAGCTACAAGGATTTACTGGATGGAGAGCAACCATATATATAGAACAGTTTATTGAGAGCCTGTAGGGTCTCTAGTTTCTCAAGAAGTAAGTAGTTACTTTAGGCGTCCAAGTATGGGCAGTGTCTGATAATAAATGTTTTACTCTACACACACACACACACACACACACACACACACACGCGCGCACGCGCACACACACACACACACACACACACACACACACACACTGTGTACATAATATATGTATACATGTGTTACTATGGTAACTGCACTTTCAACAGGAAGGCACACAGTGTACATACACTTCTAATACAACACTATTATATTCCCCATAGGGAACTTGTAGTAATAATAATTGCAATGTCACTCTGTCTCATGCAGGACCTGTTGTAGGAAACAAGCTCACTTGAGCATAAAGTTCTCTGATGAGTCTGACTATTAATATTTCACTAGCACAATGACCTGGAACCACAAAAACAATTGCTGTTTTTGTCATAATGCTCATTTATGGGATATGTTTCAATTACCATCCATATGGTGGAATATAGCATATACAGCCTGATGGTTATACCTGCGCATATTTCAAGTAGGGGTCTTAAATTTCAAAAGTGATATGTTGTATGTTTCCAAGTTCACAGTGGATGCATGGTATCCTTTACCACCATTCCATGTTGTACATACAATATGACATACATAATATTATATATATATATATATATATATATATATAATATGAATATACAGTGAGGGTGTTTTCTTCTTCGGTCTCCTATAAAGATCTGCCTACAGTAATTATATAATTTCTCATTCTCATATTGTACATTTCTTCATAATTAACCTGACTACTTTACTTGTCCGCAGTGTGTGCACCATTATACATGATTTACTAGCTGTCTTAAACTTTCATGCACTCAATCGAATCAGACATCATTGTGATTAAATGATTAATAACTCTTGGCGATCAACACCATAATTATCAGCGAGTACAAGTTCTTATTATAAGCAGCTACAAAAACTGAAGAAGCTACACTACATGGTTTGGGCTAAATAGTTATGGTTAGATGAAGTTTGTTTGATATCACTATGCAATTGTTTGCTGCTTGCAGTTAATCTGCATGATGTAATTGTTATTTCTAAGAGCAGTCTGACATCGGTTTCCCGCCCCACCAGATACTACATAGAGAAAATTGAATTTTACAGAGTTTGAATCGTTGAGAAGTTTGAATTGTGTAACGGACTCCACATGTGTACTGAGAATATCCTCACCAGTTTTTGCATGGTGCACCAAAATCCTGTCCAGAACGATAATATTGGTCATCTTTACAACACCCGAACTCCTCAATCCTAGAAGGTCCTCGACAATCTCTCCTGAAGAAGCATCGATCTAAAAAAGGGTAGGTTCACATCTTATTCATCTTGGCTGTTATGTAACCATCACAGAGAAGAATCACACATCTGCATGAAGCTATACAATACTGACTACTTACATGGCCAAGCCTGAGCCTGATAAGCAATGGCTCCAAGAACCAACAGAACCAAGAGGACTCCTTTTCCAAACATTTCAGATCACCTCAAGTTGTTGAATCAAACAAGACTGTCACAGTTGTTCCCACCAAAGAACTCACAGAATAAATGAACAAGTGGAGCTCTGTAGCTCTCTTTTATATCTACTGATAGCATGTGATATTCATGCTCGTAATACGCCCACGCACGTTAATTGTGCGGAACATGTATCAATTTCACTCAATTCACCCAAATATAGGGAACATTTGCAGCTAAAACTGCATTTGTACAACTAACTAAACGTACACGTGGTCTATAAACAAACACTATACAATAAAGATGTAATAAACCAACAAAACCATACATATACAACAAACAAACTACTTAACTAATAGCTACTAGTAACATGTGATATTCACGCTCGTTGTACGCCCACACACATTGATTAATTGCGTAACACTTATTTACTTTACTTAATTTACCCAAATATAGGGAACATTTGAATCTAAAACCGCATCTACACATGTACAGCAACAAACTGTGTTGAGTAAACCAACTGGATATATACTACATACAAACAAACCATACGTATGCTCCAAGCAAACTGCATACAACAACAAACAGTACACAACAAAGAATGTGTACAACAACAGTGTTCAACATCACTGGTAATTAATTTCAAGGTTTCATGCCGACAATGAGCAAACAACAACAAAAAAGTCATATGCTTCTCCAATATTGATTACAAAAGTGTTAGCATAACTGAAAAGCATAATTTGTTCACTGACACTAGTACTGTATGTACAATGTATATCAAATAATCGGAGTTTTCCGTGAGTTTACTAGCACACTAGCGCTATGCCTTGTGTTAAATTCATATCATGTAATATGGAGTTAAATTCCACCCCAATGGTATGCAAAGGGTTAAGTACCTAATGTGAACACCTTTATAATTAGTATTAATTACATACTCAATAAGCATGTCATGACTGGAAACCATAACACATAACACATTCATACATGCACACACACACGCACGCACGCATGCACACATACACACACAAACACATAGTATGAATAATTTTAATGTATTCCCAGCGTGTCTATGTATGTTCAGTGTAGAGTGTAAAAATCACCAGCAGTGTTTAGATCTTCATATATATGCTACTGATATACACTCAATCATAACATACACAAATTAACTAGTACGTACATACAGCACATACAGTGATGAAACAGTGCGGGACATTGTGCACTTGAACTGACACCCCATACCAAGGAACTCAGTTAGTTGGAGGACTAAACTTTAACAACCCATTCATCCAGTAAGCATCCTCCTGATATCAAAGACCCCCTTTCTTTAATTGTGTATGTCAGAGGAGCTAGGGTCTTTGTGTGTGTGAAGTGTCAGAGCATTATTATCAGAGAATTGTTATCTGTCATGATCACATCTATCAATATGTGCGTCTAGTTATGAAACACAGTGGACATAATTATTGCACAGATCACAGCATCCCACAATAATATATTCAAGTACTAAATAATATTATTAGTGTCGAGGTTTGTGATGGACAAGAATGGTACAAGGATTGATGAAAAGAGAGCATACGATGTTGCTTGTTCTAGTTTAATACTTGCATTAGTAGTGATTTGATACACACACATCATAAATGCATGAAGTTCATATCACAATTATTGTTGAAACATGATTATCAGCTAATATCATGCCTATCCGATCTTGTATCCTTTTTGTCACAGTATACATGTAATACATCTACACAGGTGCATACATAGATATTCCCTTGTATATATACGTACCTACATAAATGTTCTCTTTATACATTGCATGTACATAAATATGTATAGTACATGTACAATTAATGTGTGTACATGTGATGTACTATGTACAAAATGAAATGTAAGCCTCAGAGTTAATTCTCTTTAGTAAAGGGTCTCCAATTCAATCTAACCACTGCACTAGGACCGCCTGCCTTGCGGTTCGACTTTTTCCTGGAAGACTACGATTTTGAAGATATGACCAAGCCACACCAGCTCAAAAATACGCAGCTGAATGGTTATTCAACGGTTTTTGGGCTGGTAGGGCTTTGTCATAATGTCTTTTAATTGTCGTCATCCAGGGAGAAGTCAAACCACAAGGCTGACATCTTCGGCAAAGGACTGTTTACACCGTTAGGATGTCTCTCGTTAGCCGTTGAGACAAGAGCAATGAAACAAGAGAAGGAGCAACTACATTGCAGTCTACTATATACAAAATATGTTTTTTTCAAAATTAACACTTAGGGACATGTACAACAAGTTACATAGTTACTGTACGGGAAAGTGTGCATTGGCCCTTTATCACACTTGCCCTTGAACACTTTTAGCACTTGGGACTCAAGCAAATGCGCCAATGCACACTTCCCCGCACAGTAACTATTACATGAATTGCACCATTCAGTGTATGTAATCTCAAATCAGTATATAATCAGTCAAAATGTGATCTGTCACAGAGGGTTAAATTAGATAACTCCTGTCTATTTCCTCAAAGTGATGTATATTATATGTATCAATCTCCAACTTTCTTATTTACTCTATTGCTAATCATTCTTATTATTATACTTAATATAGAGTTGTCTCAATAATCACTAAATATATTGCTTTTCCTGCCACACCAGGATGTTCCGGAATTCCACCACTCTGTGCTACACTATGATTGAATTGCATGGACTTTCTCATATTGTATGTTTTGTCATGATAGCCAATTGCAACCTTCACATCTGATTCACCTTTGCTGTTCAACAGATATTATGTAACCATCACAGAGAAGAATCACACATCTGTATGAAGCTTATCTTATTACTATTCTGTTGAGCAACTTGTATGTTTTCTATGTATACAGAAAACATACAAGTGCACTGAACAAACTTGTGCAGCAGCAAACTGTGGATATCAAGAAAAATGTGTGCAATTAGCAAACTGTACATGTGTGTAGCAATAAATGTGTACACTGTCAACATAATCAGCAATTACTTACAAAGTTTCATGCCCCAAAATTTAGCCAACAACAAAACAAACAGTCGATATAATGTTCAATGTTCAATATTGGTTACAAAAGTGTATTTTCATTAAAAATAAATTGCCTATATATATTACAATGCATATCAAATTTATGTGTTAAGGACATACAAATGTGAACATCTTTACATACGTACTTCATGTCATGACTGTAAACCACACACACACACACACACACACACACACACACACACACACACACACACACACACACACACACACACACACACACACACACACACACACACACACACACACACACACACACACACACACACACACACACACACACACACACACACACACACACACACACACACATACACACATACACACTGTGTGTACATACATGCGTGTGTTACTATGGTAACTGCCATTTCAACCTATCACATGCAACAATCCAGAGTGATCCTATCATTCATGCATTCACCAATCATATAAAAAGGAAGGCACACAGTGTACATACACTTCTAATACAACACTATTATATTCCCCGTAGGGAACTAGTAGTAATAATAATTGCAATGTCACCCTGTCTCAGGACCCGTTGTAGGAAAGAAGCTCACTTGAGCATAAAGTTCTCCGATGATTCTGACTATCAATATTTCACTAGCACAATGACCTGGAACCACAAAAACAATTGCTGTTTTTGTCATAATACTCATTTATGGGATATGTTTGATTATCATCCATATGGTGAAATAAAGCATTTAAAACCTGGTGGTTATACCTGTACATATTTCATGTCTGGGTCTTAAATTTCAAAAGTGATTTGTTGTATGTTTCCAAGTTCACAGTGGTTGCATGGTATCCTTTACCACCATAATATTATATATGCACATACAATGGAATACCACATAGTCAGGGTTTCCTTCACCTGTTAAGGGTGGGGAGTTGATGTTGTACACGGGAATCATGGTCCTCACACTCACATCTCCTTTTACATGACACCCCACACAGTCAGTATACATGTTCAAAAACTCATGGGGCTGCCACACCTCGCACTGGAATTGCTTGGGCGTCTTCCTTAAATTCGTAAGAACCTGAAGTTATTACGTTCGGCATAGCTTCAGCGCATGTATTCTAGCCCAATTTCTAATTGTCAGCGTTCGAAATTGGCCATCTTGTTTTCACGCACTATAAATTATAATATAAATTCATTGTTCCGGTTACGCATAGGAACACACTATATATATATATATCGGACGAGCGTAACATACCAGAAGTTGAAATGAAAACATGGAAAAAATGCTATATATATATAGCTTTCCCTGTCACAATGGTAACCCTTACAGGCCTGCAGGTAAGAGTGGAGCAATTTATTTATGCAATACCCCTCACCCCCCCCACCCCTTTCCCGACTAGACTATTAGGTCATGAATTCCAACCTTTCCTAATAGTTCAATGTCTTACAGTGTAACATATCAAAGGCCAAAAGCTGAGTATTCAAGAATTCCACCACTCTGTGCTACGCTACGTTTGACTTGCACTCTTCAGTCTCCTATGAAGATCTGCCTACAGTAATTATATAATTTCTCGTTCTCATATTGTAAATTTCTTCAAAGTCAACCTGACTACGTGAATTATCCACAGTGTGTGCACTATTATACACTATTCACTAGCTGTCTTAAACTTTCATGCACTCGATTGAATCAGACATCATTGTGATTAAATGATTAATAACTCTTGGCAATCAACACCATAATTTTCAGTTAAGTATAATTTCCTATTATAAGCAGCTACAAAAACTGAAGAAGCTACACTACATGGTTTGGGCTAAATAGTTATTCTTAGATGAAGTTTATTTGATAATACTATGCCATTGTTTGCTGCTAGCAGTTAATCTGCATGATGTAATTGTTAGTTCTAAGTGTAGTCTGACATCGGTTATTTCCCCCCCCAGATACTACGTAGAGAAAATAATTTTTACAGAGTGTGAGTCAATGAAGTTTGAATTGTATAACGAACTCCACATGTGTACTTAGAATGTCCTCACCAGTTCCAACATGGTGCACCAAAATCCTGTCCGGAACGATAATATTGGTCGTCTTCACAACACCCAAACTCCTCCAGCCTATAAGGTCCTCGACAATTTCGCCAAAAGTAGCATCGAACTAAAAAAAAAAGGGGGTAAATTCAGATCTTATTCATCTTGGCTCTTATGTAACCATCACAGAGAAGAATCACACATCTGCACGAAGTTATACAATACTGACTACTTACATGGAAAAGCCTGAGCCTGATAAGCAATGGCTCCAAGAACCAACAGAACCAAGAGGACTCCTTTTCCGAACATTTCAGATCACCTTAAGTTATTGAATCAAACGAAACTGTCACAGTTGTTCCCACCAAAGAACTCACAGAATGAATAAACAAGTGGAGCTCTGTAGCTCTCCTTTATATCTACTGGTAGCATGTGATAGTCATGCTCGTCATGCACCCACGCACACTAATTGTGCAGAACACTTATCAATTTACTCAATTCACCCAAATAAAGGGAATATTTGCAGCTATAACTGCATTTGTACAACTAACAAAAAGTACACATGCTCTATAAACTAACACTATACAACAAAAATGTAATTAAAAACAACAAAACATAATTATGCAACAAACAAACTGCTTAACTATAGCTACTAGTAACATGTGATATTCACGCTCGTTGTATGCCCACACACATTGATTAATTGCATAACACTTATTTACTTTACTTAATTTACCCAAATATAGGGGATATTTGCATCTGAAACTGCATGTATACATGTACAGCAACAAACTGTGTCGAGTGAACAAACTGGATACTACAAACCATGCGTATGCTCCAAGCAAACTGCATACAACAACAAACTGTACACAACAAAGAATGTGTACAACAACAGTGTTCAACATCACTGGTAATTAATTGCAAGGTTTCATGCCGATAATAAGCAAATAACAAAACAAACAGTCATACGTTTCTCCACTATTGATTACAAAAGTGTAATTCCATTGAACATAATTTGTTCACTGACACTAGTACTGTAATAATCCATATCAAATCTGTGTTAAGTACCTAATGTGAACACCTTTATAATTAGTATTATTTACATACTCGATACGCATGTCATGACTGGAAACCACAACACACATTCACACACATGCACACACACACACACACACACACACACACACACACACACACACACACACACAGCATGTGTACCGAGAATATCACAACTGACTTCCTGCCAAAGAAGAAAAGGTTGATTTAGGTGACAAGACCCTTACAGATCAATCTCAGAAGGTCCTCGACAATTTCAGCTCATTGTAGTATTTGACTAAAAATCGTATGTATCGTATTATATCATATATAGCCTCATGTTGTACATGCATGTGTAGCCTCTTGTTGTATGTTGTACATACCTCCCCATGTCGTGTACATTTTTGTGTTGTACATAAAACGGGTTATACAGTACAGGAATTCCTGTGACCGAAAGAATTCTTAGGCTAATTCATATCAAGCTTATTGTAAATTGATTTTACTTGAATCAGACACTACATGATGCCTGTGTTATTCCTGTGGTGGGAAGGTGGTTCAGTTTAGGTGTGTGTGTGTGTGTGTGTGTAGGAGGGGGTGGTTGAGTGTATGTGTGTGGGAGAGTTGTGTTTGAGTGTAGGTGGGTGTGTAGGAGGGGGTTGGTTGGGTGTGTGCGGGGGGACGGTTGAGTGTACACATGTGGGGGGATTTGAGTGTGTGTGGGGGGGTGGTTGGGTATGTGTGTACTTACGAGATGCACATCCAACTGCCTGCAGCTAGCAAAGCCAAGTAAAGTAACTTGCTACATGCATGATTGAATAAAACTCGGCTTCGAATGAGACCTCTAGCACCAACTTACAAGTACTTGTCAGTGAGCACACGAATCTATAAACAACTGTATTCATATAATATGTACAATGAAACATCACACACGCACGCACGCACGCACGCACGCACGCACACACACACACATGCACACACACATTGTTGTGTACATATGCATGTGTTACTATGGTAACTTCCAACCTATCACATGCAACACTCCAGAGTAATCCTACCATTCATGCATTCATCAATTATATACAAAGGAATTTAAGGCACACAGTGTACATACACTTCTAATACAATGCTATTATATTGTCCATTGGGAACTAGTAGTAATAGTAATTGCAATGTCACCCATCTCAGGATACATTGTAGGAAAAAAGCTCACTTGAGCATAAAGTTCTCCGATGATTCTGGCTATTAATATTTCACTAGCACAATGACCTGGAACCACAAAAACAATTGCTATGTTTAGTCATGATGCTCTGTTATGGGATATGGTAATGATGTATGTTTCCAAGTTCACAATGGATGCATGGTATCCTTTACCAGCATAATAATTATATCAATGTTGTACATACAAGTTGACATAATATATTATGTAAATGTACATAAAATGAAATATCATGTGGTTAGGGTGTTTTTCACCTATTAAGTGTGGGCTAGGACTTGATGTAATACACACACTATATATCCTTTCTATTACATATACAGGTTTTCTCTCTACCGCTTTCCCTCCTGACGACAGAGCCGACATTGCTTTTTGTCCACATTTGCTACAAATCCACAAAACCTGCTTTCCACAGAAGGTACAATGCTCCCTGAGATCCCGCCGTAACCACGTTTTTGGCGCCTCCATACACAGCAGAAATCGGGATGGTTGGAATCCACCTCCAAACACTCTTGTCGTCTTGTTCATCTTAAATTTAGAATCAATGGTTTAGTCTCCTGTGCGCTTATAGAATTTCTTATACTTTGACTTGATCGAGGTTTGAAATAACATAATGATTTGGTATGCTTTGAGGAGGTCTTCATTCTTCTTGGAAAGGAACTTGCTACGTCGTTAGCTTGGAAGTGACGCGGTATCCATTTGGTACATTTACACGTAGTAGAGAGTATGATTTATACTAGTTAATATTGGCCTAGAATTCTATAATAATTGTAACACAGTATTATTAATGAAACCAGCATGAAAATGGCTTCCTCTAGT
>OZ026553.1:4194008-4291508 GCA_964020155.1 Chondrilla cf. caribensis
AATACCATCACAGAGAAGAATCACACATCTGCATGAAGCTATACAATACTGACTACTTACATGGCTGATAAGCAGATCCCAGAGCTCAGTAGCTCTCTTTATAGCAACTGGTAGCATGTGTTGTTTATGCTTGCCATACCCCCACGCACATTGATTAATTTACATAGTACACTTATGTATCAACATTACTTAATTTATATAAACAAATAAAACTGTACACATTGTCAACAAAACATGTGTGCAACATTACCACTTGTTCCATGTGTTGTACATACTTATGTAGCCTCGTGTTGTACATATGTATGTACTATTACGTATACGTAGCCTCATGTTGTACATAATACGTATGTATGTACTATTATGTATACATAGCCTCATGTTGTACGTATGTAGTTCCATGCCGTATATATAAACGTAACCTCATGTACATATATAGCCTCATGTTGAACATGTGTAGCCTCTTGTTGTATGTTGTATGCACCATCCCATGTTGTGTACATTTTTGTGTTGTACATAAAACACTCCGAATAAAGGACACCATGGAAATTACCTCCCTACAAGCTAGTACTTTTTTCACCTCTGAAGTGTGGACAACCTCTCTACTGTTGACAAATTAGCTGGTTCCAATTGTGTCCTTTATAAAGACGCTCCGCTGTATACGTTCACATGTTAAGAGGTGCATGGTCCCAATTCTGATGTTGATAATGTACATTGAGTGATACAGTACAGGAATTCCTGTGACCGGAAGAATTCTATCTCATATCAAGTTTACTGTAAATCGGTTTTATTAGAATCAGACACTACATGATGTCAGTATTATTCCTGTGTGTGGGTGGGTGGGGGGTGGGTGGTTTAGTACATGTGTGTGTGTGCGAGAGTTGTGTTTGAGTGTAGGTGTGTGTGTAGGAGGGGGTTGGTTGAGTGCATGTGTGTGTGGGGGGTGGTTGGGTGTATGTGTGCCGGGGGTGGTTAGTGGTTGGGTTGACGTGTGTGTGTGGGAGGAATTGATTTGAGTGTATATGTGTGTGGGGTGGTTGGGTATGTGCGGTAGTTGAGTGTGTGTGTGGGAGTTGAGTGTGTGTGTGCTTGTGAGATTTACATCCAACTGCCTTCAGCTATCAAAGCCAAGTAGGGTAACTTAATACATGCATGATTGAATATTTAAAACCTTCAAATGAGACCTCTAACATACACCAACTTTATGTACTTCTTAGTAGTGTAGTTGTTAGTGAACACACACATCTATGAACAACTGTATTCATATATACAATGAAACACCACACACTAACACATACACACATGCATGTGTTACTATGGTAACTGTACTTTCAACCTATCACATACAACACTCCAGAGTAATCCTATCATTCATGCATTCACCAATTATACAGTGTACATATACTTTCGATACAATGCCATTATATTGTCCATTGGGAACTAGTAGTAATAATAAGTGCAATATCACCCATATATAGGATACATTGTAGGAAAAAAAGCTCACTTGAGCATAAAGTTCTCCGATGATTCTGGCTAACAATATTTCACTAGCACAATGACCTGGAACCACAAAAACAATTGCTATATTTAGTCATGATGCTCGTTTATGGGATATGCTGTATGTTTCCAGGTTCATAGTGGATGCATGGTATCCTTTACCACCATATCA
This sequence comes from Chondrilla cf. caribensis, assembly GCA_964020155.1. NCBI lineage: Eukaryota > Metazoa > Porifera > Demospongiae > Chondrillida > Chondrillidae > Chondrilla > Chondrilla cf. caribensis. The sequence continues at coordinate 4,195,675 of OZ026553.1, forward strand.
ATGTTATACATACAAGTTGACATGAATGTACATAAAATATCATGTGGTTAGGGTGTTTTCACCTATCAAGTGTTAGCTAGGAGTTGATGTAATACACACACTATATCCTTTCTTTTACATTACAGCTTTGCTCTCTACCGCTTTCCCTCCTGAAGACAGCGCCGACATTGCTATTTGTACACATTTGCTACCAATCCACCAAACCTGCTTTCCACAGAAGGTCCAATGCTCCCTGAGATCCCGCCGTAACCACGTTTTTGGCGCCTCTGTACACAGAAATCGGCATGGTTGGAATACACCTCCAAACACTCTTTTCGTCTTGTTCATCTTCAGAATCAATGGTTAAGTCTCCTGCATGTGCGCTTACAGAATTTCTTATACTTTGACTTGATCGAGGTTTGAAATAATATATTTTGGTATACTTTGAGGAGGTCTTCATTCTTCTTGGAAAGAAACTTGTTACGTTGTTAGCTTGGAACGAGCGCCGGATCCATTTCGTACATTTATATGTAGTATAGAGTAAGATTTTACTAGTTAATATTGGCCTAGATTTGTATAATTGTAACACAGTAGTCTATTATTATCGAACCCAGCAGGAAAATGGCTTCCTCTAGTTACATCTACGTATCTTTGGGCCATCCTGTTCCTGGACCATCGACGATGCCCGGGCCCCTTACAATAGAGTATAATATCGCTGAAAGAGAGCAATTAAACTTATTTTCGATTTGAAAACGAGATCAACGAAGTAACAAAAACTCAAGACCTTTTGGTATAGGGTATAACTTATAAGCTATCGGATTGGATCTTCCCATCTCGACGAAGGACCGGAAGCGGGCGGAAAATAGGGAACCGAATATTGTTTGATAGAATAGCTCGTGTTGGTAAGTACCCACGAGGGAAATAATCCTGCATGGAGATCCTGTCTTCTACATGTTCTCAGTAGCAGTGGTGTAAAAATCCCTTGGTGTGTTCTTTTATCAGCAAGTGGTATCAGATTCATGTGTAACTCTCTTTAAATACGCATTCATGCATGTGTTTGTACACAATATGTACATAGAGTCTGATATCCTTCTGAACACTTGCATTTACTGGTATGAGATGCCTCATGTATACAAATTACACCTAGTGTGCAAGCTAAGGTGCTTTGAACGGATTCACCAATCACAGTATCTGTCATGTGTCCAACTACGTCTGGTTATGTGCAATCTTGAGTGGGCTGACCACCATTTCTCATGACAATCAATGTATACTTGATTACATCAATCAGTATAGTGCATGATTTATATTAGTAATATGGGTCTATATGTGCATACATACAATAGTACACATATGTACATACAATATAGTGCGCATGCATACAATAGTGTGCATACATGCTATATTGTGCATACATACAATAGTATCCATGCTTACTGTAGTGTACATGTGACAAAATGCCCACTCGAGCAGAAAGTTCTCCAATGATTCTGACTGGTCTCAAATTTAAGTGATTTGTTGTATGTTTCCTAATTCATAGTAGGTGCATGTTATATGTACTTTTTGCCGTACCTACAAGTTGAGATATACATAAGGTCATGTTATGATTACTTGCAAGGTTTCATACTAAAAATATCAAATCAACAAACATTCCTACACTTCTCTAATAACACACACACACACACACACACACACACACACACACACACACACACATGCACATACGCACACACAACCCCCCACACACATACGCACACACACACACACACACAAATGCACATACCCACACACACACGCACACACACACACATGCACATGCACACACACATGCACACACACACACACACACACACACACACACACACACACACACACACATGCACGCGTGCGCACACACACACACACTGTGTGTATTATATGTATGTGTTACTATGGTAACTGTACTTTCAACCTATCACATGCAACACTCCATAGTGATCCTATCATTCATGCATTCACCAATTATATACAAAGGAAGGCACACAGTGTACATACACTTCTAATACAACACTATTATATTCCCCATAGGGAACTAGTGGTAATAATAATTGCAATGTCACCCTGTCTCAGGACCCGTTGTAGGAAAGAAGCTCACTTGAGCATAAAGTTCTCCGATGATTCTGACTATTAATATTTCACTAGCACAATGACCTGAAACCTCAAAAACAATTGCTGTTTTTGTCATAAGTCTCATTTATGGGATATGTTTTGATTATCATCCATATGGTGAAATAAAGCATATGAAACCTGGTGATTATACCTGTACATATTTCATGCTTGTCTTAAATTTCAAAAGTGATTTGTTGTATGTTTCCAAGTTCACAGTGGATGCATGGTATCCTTTACCACCTTATATATGTGTATATAATGGAATTACCACCATACCAATGTTGTACATATGATTTGACATACATAATAATATGTACATACAGTGGAATGCCATGTAGTGAGGGTGGTTTTCATCTGTTAAGAGTAAGGAGTTGATGTTGTACACGGGAATCATGGTCCTCACACTCACATCTCCTTTTACACAACACCCCACACAGTCAGTATACATGTACTGTGTATGAGACAAGTCGATTAGCCAAAGACAGACAATCTTGATATTAGCTGTTATATAGAGACTGTAGTCAACCCAAATAATTGCTAAATATATTGCTTTCCCTTCCACAAAGGTAACCCTTACAGGCCTGCAGGTAAGAGTGGAGTGTAGAGTTTATGCAATACCCCAACCCCCCTCCCTTCCTCAAATAGATCTTGAATTCCAACCTTTTCCTAATAATTCTATGTCTTGCATATATCGAAGGCCAAAAGCTGAGTATTCCAGAATTCCACCACTCTGTGCTACACTACGTTTGAATTGTATTCTTTGTTACGTAAATTGGACTCTTCGGTCTCCTATAAAGATCTGCCCACAGTAATTATATAATTTCTCATTCTCATATTGTACATTTCTTCATAGGTGACCTGACTACTTTACTTATCCGCAGTGTGTGCACCATTATACCCTATTTACTAGCTGTCTTAAACTTTCATGCACTCGATCGAATCAGACATCATTGTGATTAAATGATTAATAGCTCTTGGCAATCAACACCATAATTATAAGTAAGTAAGTATAATTTCCTATTATAAGCAGCTACAAAACTGAAGAAGCTACACTACAAGTCTGGGCTAAATAGTTATTCTTAGATGAAGTTTATTTGATATTACTATGCTATTGTTTGCTGCTAGCAGTTAATCTGCATGATGTAATTGTCAGTTCCAAGAGCAGTCCGACATCAGTTATTTTTCCCCCCCCCACCAGATACTACAGGGAGAAAATTAAATTTTACAGAGTGTGAATCATTGGGAAGTTTGAATTGTGTAACAGACTCCACATGTGTACTGAGAATATCCTCACCAGTTCCTGCATGGTACACCATTACCCTGTTCAGAAGCATAACGTTGGACCGGTTCACAACACCCAAACTCCTCAACCCTAGAAGGTCCTTCACAATCTCTCTGAAAGTAGCATTTAACTAAAAAAAGAGTAAGTTAGCATCTTAGTCATCTTGGCTGTTATTTAACCATCACAGAGAAGAATCACACATCAGCATGAAACTATACAATACTGACTACTTACATGGAAAAGCCTGAGCCTGATAAGCAATGGCTCCAAGAACCAACAGAACCAAGAGGACTCCTTTTCCAAACATTTCAGATCACCTCGAATTATTGAATCAAACGAGATTGTCACAGTTGTTCCCACCAAAGAACCCACAGAATGAATGAACAAGTGGAGCTCTGTAGCTCTCTTTTATGGCTACTGGTAGCATGTGATATTCATGCTCGTCTTACGCCCACACACATTAATTTGTGCAGAACACTTATTATTTTCACTCAATTCACCCAAATAAAGGGAATATTTGTAGCTGAAACTGCATTTGTACAACTAACTAAAAGTACATGTGTTCTATAAACAAATGCTATACAACAAACAATTTGAAACCAATAAAACCATTATGATGCATGTAATATATGCAACAAAACAAACTGCTTAACTTAGCTACTGGTAAAATGTGATATTCATGCTCATTGTACGCCCACACACATCCACTAATTACGAATTTACTTAATTTATCCAAATATAGGGGATATTTGGATCTAAAACGGCATGTATACATGCACAACAACAAACTGTGTCGAGTAAACAAACTGTATACTACAAACAAGCCATACGTATGCTCCAAGCAAACTGCATACAACAACAAACTGTATACCACAAAGAATGTGTACAACAGCAGTGTTCAACATCACTGGTAATTAATTGCAAAGGTTTCATACCGACAATTAGCAAACAACAAAACAAGCGAATTGGATACAACAAGAAACAAATAACAAAACAAACAGTAATGCACTTCTCCGAAATTAATTACAAAAGTTTGTTCACTGACACTAGTACTGTATGCATGTACAATGCCGACAATTAGCAAGAACACCTTTATAATTAGTATTATAGTATTATTTACATACTCAATATGCATGTCATGACTGGAAACCATAACACATACATCACACACACACACACACACACAACACACACACACACACAGCATGTGTACCGAGAATATTCCCACCAGGTCTCACAACTTACTTCCTGCCATGAAAGAATATGTTGGTTTAGTTGACAACACCCTTCCAGATCAATCCTAAAAGGTCCTCGACAATTTCGGCTCATTGTAACATCAAACTAAAAGTAATATGTATCCGCATCTTATTTATGTTATGTTTGTTGTTCAATAGATATATGTAACCATCACAGAGGAGAATCACACATCTGCATGAAGCTATACAATATTGACTACTTACATGGCCAAGCCTGAGCCTGATAAGCTGTGCTCGTCTTACACCCACGCACATTGATTAATTGCTCAACACTTATTAACTTTACTTAATTTAAATAAACGAACTGTGCACATTGTCAACAAAAATGTGTGCAACATCACCACCACTGCACTACTTATGTAGCCTCATGTAGTACATATGTATGCACTATTATGTAAAAGTAGGCTCATGTTGTACGTATGTATGTAGTCCCATGCTGTACATACAAACGTAACCTCATGTACATATATAGCCTCATGTTGTACATGTGTAGCCTCTTGCTGTATGTTGTACATACCTTCCCATGTTGTGTACATTTTTTGTTGTACATAAAATGGAACATCTATTAAAGGACACTCCAAATAAAGGACAACATGGAAATTTCCTCCCTACAAGCTAGTACTTTTCCATCTCTTAAGTGTGGGCTCTCTGACGGCTCCACTGTATACACTCACATGTTAAGAGGTGCACGGTCCCAATGCTGATGTTGATATACTGCACAGTGAGTGATACAGTACAGGAATTCTTGTGACTGGAAAAATCCTTAGGCTATTTCATATCAAGTTTATTGTAAATTGATTTTATTTGAATCAGACACTACATGATGCCAGTGTCATTCCTGTGTGTGTGGGGTGGGTTGGTGGTTTAGTGTATATGTGTGTGGGAGAGTTGTGTTTGAGTGTAGGTGTGTGTGTAGGAGGGGGGATGGTTGAGTGTGTGTGGGGGGTGGTTGGGTGTACACGTACGTGTGGGGGAGTTGATTTGAGTGTATGGGGTGGTTGGGTGTGTGTGTTGTAGTAGAGTGTGTGTGTACTTACGAGATGTACATCCAACTGCCTGCAGCTAGCAAAGCCAAGTAAAATAAATACATGTATGATTGAATAAAACCCGGCTTCGAATGAGACCTCTAACACCAACTTACATGTACTTCTTAGTGAGCACACACATCTATAAACAACTGTATTCATATAATATGTACAATGAAACACCACACACACACACACACACACACACACACACACACACACACACACACACACATGCACACACACAGAGATGCATACACACATTGTTGTGTACATATGCATGTGTTATTATTGCTATTATATTGTTCATTGGGAACTAGTAGTAATAATAATTGCAATGTCACCCTCTCTCAGGACCCATTGTAGGAAAGAAGCTCACTTGAGCATAAAGTTCTCCGATGATTCTGGCTAACAATATTTCACTAGCACAATGACCTGGAACCACAAAAACAATTGCTATATTTAGTCATGGTGCTCTTTTATGGGATATGCTGTATGTTTCCAAGTTCACAGTGGCCGCATGGTATCCTTTACCATCACAATGTATATATATCAATGTTTACATACAAGTTGACATGAATGTACACAGAATGAAATATCATGTGGTTGGGGTGTTTTTCACCTATTAAGTGTGGGCTAGGAGTTGATGTAATACACACACTATATCCTTTCTTTTACATTACAGCTTTGTTCTCTACCGCTTTCCCTCCTGACGACAGAGCCGACATTGCTTTTTGTACACATTTGCTACCAATCCACCAAACCTGTTTTCCACAGAAGGTCCAACACTCCCTGAGATCCCGCCGTAACCACGTTTTTGGCGTCTCTGTACACATCAGAAATCGGGATGGTTGGAATCCACTTCCAAACACTCATTTCGTCTTGTTAATCTTCAGAATCAATGGTTAAGTCTCATGCATGTGCGCTTACAGAATTTCTTGTACTTTGACTTGATCGAGGTTTGAAAAAATGATCTGGAATACTTTGAGGAGGTCTTCATTCTTCTTGGAAAGGAACTTGCTACGTCGTTAGCTTGGAAGTGACGCCGGATCCATTTTGTACATTTATACGTAGTAGAGTATGATTTTTACTAGTTAATATTGGCCTAGAATTGTATAATTGTAACACAGTATTATTATGGAACCCAGCATGAAAATGGCTTCCTCTAGTATCATCATAATAGACTCTAAACCCTACATCTACGTATCTATGGGCCATCCTGTTCCTGGACCATCAAAGATACCCGGACCCCTTCCAATAGAGTATAATTTCGCTGGAAGAGAGCAATTAAACTTGAAAACGAGATCAACGAAGTAGCAAAAACTCAAGACCTTTTGGTATAGGGTAGTAATAAGTTATCGGATCGGATCTTCCCATCTTGATGAAGGACCAGAAGCGGGCAGAAAATAGATGACCGAATATTGTTTGTGATGATTGTGACTGGTCTCAAATTCAAGCGATTCGTTGTATGTTTCCAAGTTCATAGTAGGTGCATGTTGTATATATCTTACTAACCCACAACCCCCTCCCCCCACACACATGCACAGACCCACACACAACCCCACGCACGCACACACACACACACACGCACATATCCACACACGCACATGCACACACACACACACACACACACACACACACACACACACACACACACATGCACATACCCACACACAACCCCCACACACGCACACACACGCACATACCCACACACAACCCCCTCCACACACATACACACATGCACATGCACACACACACACACACACACACACACCATGCACACACACGCACACGCACGCACACACGCATGCAAGCACACACACACTGTGTGTGTACATGTGTTACTATGGTAACTGTACTTTCAACCTATCACATGCAACACTCCAGAGTGATCCTATCATTCATGCATTCACCAATTATATACAAAGGAAGGCACACAGGGTACAACAGAACCAAGAGGACTCCTTTTCAGAACATTTCAGATCACCTCAAAGATCAGACAAGACTGTCACAGTTGTTCCCACCAAGGAACTCACAGAATGAATGAACAAGTGGAGCTCTGTAGCTCTCTTTTATAGCAACTGATAGCATGTGATATTCATGCTCGTCATACGCCCACGCACGTTGATTGTGCAGAACACTTATTAATTTCACTCAATTCACCCAAATAAAGGGAATATTTGCAGCTAAAACTGCATTTGTACAACTAACTAAATGTACATGTGTTCTATAAACAAATGCTCTAATAAATATATAAATAAAACTGCATGTATACATGTACAGCAACATAATGTGTTGAGTAAACAAACTGTATACTACAAACAAGCCATACGTATGCTCAGAGCAAACTGCATGCAACAACAAACTGTACACCACGAAGAATGTGTACAACAACAGTGTTCAACATCACTGGTAATTAATTGCAATTAAAGTTTTCATACCGACAATTAGCAAATAACAAACAAACAGTCATACGCTTCTCCAATATTGATTACAAAAGTGTAATTCCATTAAACATATATAACATAAATACTGTATGTGCAATGAATATCAAATCTGTGTTAAATACCTGATGTGAACATTTTTATAATTAGTATTATTTACATACTCAATATGCATGTCATGATGTGAAACCATAACACATACATTCATACACACACACACATACACACACACCCACACATACACACACCATACACGCACATGCACACACACACACACATACACACACACACACACACACACACACACACACACACACACACACACACACACACACACACACACAGCACCTACAGAACACACGCACTGCTATCATAGAGTGTGATAGCACTCTATATGTAGGGATGATGCGAAAAAAACATGGCGGCTCTATATCACGCATACATTACTGATTCGCAAATAAATCGTTTACGAAGGTTAGGTTAGTTTAGGTATACTTATTTAGACTGGGGGGGGGGGGGGGGGGGCACTATATAGCCCAGAGGGCTACTATTAAGGCTCCCAGTAAAAGAACACAGATAAACATGTACAAACTGAATTAGAAAAGTAATTGATAAATAAATAAGTGAATATAGTATAAGTAATATGTTAAAGGTGGGGAAAAATATATATAAATATATAATATGTACAATATATAAATGATTGAAACAATACATTACTAAGATATTTATTACATTGATTATTAATACATAAATAAAGCAGACACTTAAGACAAGTAAAATAGAATAACATGCAACAATAATATAACAATAAGTACAACAATATGCAGCAACACACAGAGATAAGGTACGCAAAAGCTAGTTGATGTTACAAAAATATGTGCATGCATGAGTAGTAGATGTATCCAGGGACTGTGATAACGTGGCCTCAGTGGGGAGACAATTCCATGTCTTGGGACCAAAGAATGCGAATGAACAGGTATTAAGCCCGTGCTAACATTTAAATGTCGTTCTCGGCTGATTTTAGATGTAAGATTACTACTAACAAGTGGAGAAAAACAGGTTTAAGTGTCAAACTGGCGAAAGGTCAAAAATATTAAAGGTCAAATAGTCGGATTCTTATTTTTAGATGGAGCTACCGAAGTTTTGCCTAGAGTTTCATATGAACAATTTCAATTTTATAGCGCAGAGCGCCCTTCCTACTGTACATTGTACTACATATGGCAATTACGGCATTACCGGCACTATACGGCGACTGCCTCATAGTAATACGCCATCTTATTCAATTAAGAATATTCGCTTACTTCATAACAACGACTCGCAATGGCTCAGTGAGCAGATGACAGGTTTTATAGCGAGTTTGGTTGGTTCAAATCCCCGAGAAGGCAATTTTTTATTTTTTATTTTAAACGTTTTATCACATACTTGAGGTAAAAAAGAATACAAAAAAGCATGATATAAACATTAATTTTGAAAATGGAAAAGGATGTAGGGATAACAAGCAAAAAATGGAAGGAACAAGGTATAGGGACGAGCGGAATGAGAAGACTGTCGGAATATAACAATCCCTATATCAACAGCTGCAGTGATTGCTTGAGCAATACCCAGTATAGTGTCTGCAGCTGGTTAGTTTAATAATTGCATTAATAGTGATATTTGACACACATACATCATAACTGCATGAAGCTCTCTATCAAATTTTTGTTGACACATGATTATTGGCTAATCCAATCTTCTAGTCGGGTGAATCAGATATAGTAGTATATATAAAAGACACTCCGTCTCCATTCCAGCAAATGTCTAACTTAAGTAGTGACAACATCCTTATTGTCTATCAATGACATTCAATAGTTGTGATAATCGCAATATTCACAACTGTAATTATGTGTAAGATGTAGGATATTACCCAACACTGGTTTTACAACAAAGCAATTCGGTGCTCCAGTAATATCACTCATCGTAACCAGCATTGTGGTACTGTGAAGTACACAGTAGTTATAGGCCTGAAAGAAGCCCAAAATTGCTTACCCAGGTCAATATGGAGCTCGGTGCTTTGGACATACTGCCAAGATTACTACTATTATAATAGCCAGAGAGCTCAACAAACTATTAACGTAAAGCATTTATTTAGCGTTTATCACAAGAACCATGCATCCTGGATCCCAAATTGGAAGTAAAGGATTTCAGAATCTTCTCACTATGCTTCAAGATCCTTAATTCACACAAAGTCCATCTATGAAGCACATAGTGAAGATTCTACAAGACTAGTAGAGAAAACTGAGGCTATGATTACTACGTAGCATATCCCTCCTAGGTGTGCTGTAGCTGAGTCCAATAGACTCCACTGGTGAAGCCTAAGGATTTCCATTACACACTGTGCACAACAAGAAATAGTGTTCAATGAAAAAAATTTTGTGTACAATAGCAGTATGCATTTAACAAATTGCACACAACAAGCGTGTGTTTGTAATACTTTTTTCCTGATACTGTAATTAATTCATTGCACCAACATGTTGAGATTTGCCTTTATTAAATTCTAATTAAAAATATATTACTATCTTAGGAATTCTGATAATTTTGTCTTTCTTTCTTTAATTCACCACAGATTGAATCATGCACAATGTAGCAGCATTCCTGTGGGTGTGTCCATATTAATTTTGCATACAAGAACAGGGTCTACCTCACTACCCTCATCACAAGTGTTTGGTGTTCACACTGTCTATCAAACAGAGACTGCGTGTCTGAGTAGTGGGTGTGGACCCATTCCCAAACCATTTCCCATGCAAACACGGATTTCACAGGTGGACCTCTATCTCTATGTTAGCTACTTGCAGTTAATCTGCATGACAGAATCTTTAGTTCCAAGAGTAGCCTGACATCTGTTATCCCCCCCCCTCCCCACACACACACATAGAGAGAATAATTTTTACAGACTGAGTGTGAATCATTAAGTTAAACAGATTCGGCATGTGTACCGAGAATATTCTCACCAGGTCTCACAACTTACTTCCTGCCAAGAAAGAAAAGGTTGGTTTAGTTGACAACACCCATACAGATCAATCCTAGAAGTCCTCAACAGTCTGGCTCATAGTAGCATCGAATGAAACATAGTATGTATTCAGTGACATCTTATTTGCCTTAAGTGTACTGTTCAACAGATATATTATGTAAAACCATCACTGACAGAGAAGAATCACACATCTGCATGAAGTTATACAATACTGACTACTCACATGACCTGTGTGTTCTTTTATCAGCAAGTGGTATCAGATTCATATGTAACTCTCTTTAAATACGTATTCATGCATTTGTTTGTACGCAATATGTACATAGAGTCTGATATCCTTCTGAACACTTGCATTTACTGGTATGAGATGCCTCATGTATACAAATTACACCTAGTGTGTAAGCTAAGGTGCTTTGAACCGATTCACCAATCACAGTATCTGTCATGTGTCCAACTACGTCTGGTTATGTGCAATCTTGAGTGGGCTGACCACCATTTTTCATGACAATGTATACTTGATTACATCAATCAGTATAGTGCATGATTTACATTAGTAATATTATGTGCCTATATGTACGTACATACAATAGTACACATATGTACGTGCAATATAGTGCCCATACATACAATAGTGTGCATACATGCTATATTGTGCATACATACAATAGTATGCATTCATACTTCAGTGTATTATGCATACAATGTTGTGCGTACGTAGGGTCCGGCATCCATTTTCAGACACCATGTAATTTCGGACGGTCAATCTCAGCTGTAAAGCCTTTAAATTGATTTTCAATCAGTGTGATCACTAGACATATTCATTAAGAGAACCTAGGTTAGACATGATTAGACCCTTTTCTTCCCAAATTATATCTGTAAATGAAAAGTGTCCGAAATAATATTATTTCGGATGGAAGTCATGTAATTTCGGACAGTCGCTTGTACATCACAATTATAGCTAATATTTGTTCGTATCTACCACATAGTTAGAAAGGTGTACTCGTCCCCTGATCATAGTAGTAGTTTCATAATGGAGTATTGACTCTTTGAACCAAGTGCACGAGGGTCATATATAATTGGACACCTTTTATACGAGGAGTTGTTAATATTTTAAATAAAAACCAAAGGCAATTGATGGCAGAACTTAGAAGTGGTTAGTTAGAGTTAGAGGTGGAGACAGGAAGATGGCAAAAGAAGGAGAGAGGGGAAAGGTTGTGTTCATTGTGCCACAAGGCAGTAGGAGACGTTAGCCACTTCCTCAGTGAGTGTGAGGCACTGGATGTGGAGAGAAAGGCTTGAGAGCTACCCTAAAGGATGTTGCAGATGAGAACTTTGCAATAAAAGTGTTGAATTCAATCAAGGATAATGAAGTGGTCAAGCGAGTGATTGCTATGTGGAGATTACAGGAAGATTTGTTAGTTTAGCCATCCTTTAACTGTAGATTTCGATGTACCTGCTACTTTCTTATGTCACTCCCTTGGAGTTTGTCCTCGTTATTTGATTTTATTTTCATCTGTCAGTGAGTTTTTATCTGTGTATGTACATTTACTTATTGTCACGAAGTTATGTTATACTAAGGCTGTCGCGAGCGTCACAGCAAATGTACTTCACCAAGATCATTAATTCAACCACAGTTCAACTCAACTGAACTAGCAACTAACAACTAAACTAAACAGTACAGTACACAACTAAGTACATTGCAAATCAAAGGGTACAATACAGCGGCGCACGCCGCAGGCCGCACAAGCACATGACCAGTAAGACATGCTAAAACAACTTATGCATTACAATAATCAAGCACACACACTAAACACAAAGAGACATTCACTGTAAAGCGAATACTAATAAGGTATAAGGTTACATACATTACTCACACATATGCTTAATTACATAAGTACCACAGTACATTGTCACAATCCTCCCCCTTCAAGGTGATGGTGGGGGGTTGTTCCCCTCGCCAGAAACTCTCGGTCGTTCCCTCGATAAGGCATCGGCATTTCCATTAAGTCGTCCAGGGCGATGTTTCATTTCAAAGCGGTATGGTTGGATGGCTAGTGCCCAGCGAGTCAGGCGACTGTTGGTGTTCTTCATCTGATGAAGCCAACGTAATGGTTGGTGGTCAGTCTCAATGGTAAATTGCACACCAAACAAGTACATGCGGAAGTGCTTCAGTGCCCATACGATAGCAAGGCATTCCTTTTCCACGACTGAGTACTTCTTTTCAGCTGGAGTTAGCTGGCGACTAGCAAAAGCAACGGGATGTTCCTCCCCACTCTGCAATTGGCTCAGTACTGCACCTAAGCCCAAGTCGGAGGCATCTGTCTGGAGAATGAACGGTTTGCTTGGATCAGCTACCTGCAACACCGGGGCACTTATCATTCGTTTCTTGAGGCGATCAAAGGCGATCTCGCACTCCCTTGTCCAGATAACCTTGTCAGGTCTACCTTTCTTGGTAAGCTCCACTAGATCTGCAGCTGCATCGGCGAAATTAGGCACAAATTTCCGGTAGTAGCCTATCAGACCTAGAAAAGATCTGACATCCTTCTTGGTAACTGGCCTCTGATAGGCTAAGACGGCTTCCACTTTGCTGGGGTCTGGTCGGATTGAACCTCCTCCAATTATGTGTCCCAAATAATGGACTTGGCCATGAGCGAATTGGCACTTAGAAGGCTTGATGGTAAGGCCTGCATTCTGCAACACGGTAAACACCTCTGAAAGATGATGTAGATGCTCTTCCCAGCTGCAACTAAAGATAACGATGTCATCTAGGTAGGCTCCGGCAAATCTTTGGCATCCCCTAAGCAGTTCATTCATCAGACGTTGGAAAGTAGCTGGGGCTGTATGCAATCCGAAAGGCATCACTACAAATTCAAACAGCCCATAAGGTGTGTTGAATGCGGTAACCTCACGTGAATCCTTGGCCATGGGTATTTGCCAATACCCCTTAGCTAAATCGAGTGTCGTGATGAAGTTTGCTGGTCCAATGCTCTCAAATACTTCCTCAACTCTTGGCATCGGATAGGCGTCAAACTTGGCCACTTGGTTCACCTTCCGGTAGTCCACACAGAAGCGCACGGTCCCATCTTTCTTCGTAACCAACACTATGGGCGAGGCCCATGGGCTAACTGATGTCGTGATGACTCCACTGTCCAGCATCCTCTGGATCTCCTGTCGTACCACCTCTCGCTGGGAGTAGGGGACACGGTATGGTTTCTGATGAATGGGGGCCACTCCTGGTACATAGATGTGGTGTTCCACCACTTTTGTCCTTCCTGGCAAGTCACTGAGCAGGCCCGGGAATCCTTTCATCAATTCGGTCAACCCCTCTTGCTGTATGGAGGAAAGGTGAGCACCCATACTAACCTTTGGTTCCGGTTGGTTTGGTGGTGTCCGTCCTGGGAAAAACGCATCATCATCCGCGTTGAATGGAACTTCATCTCCGGTTGCTGGTTCAGCGTGAACGAATAAACTCAGGCTTGTGGGTTTGTACCACTTCTTCATCAGGTTGATGTGAACTATTTTCTTTGGGTGTCTCCTCCCTGATGTCTTGATCTCATAGTCCACCGGAGAGGTCTTCCTTCTCACCTTGTATGGTCCAGCCCACTCGAGTTTCAACGGGTTCCCCACTCTCGGAAGCAGAACCAGCACCTCCTCACCAACTTCAAAGGTCCGGCTCCTTGCATTCCGGTCGTATGCGGTCTTCTGTCTCTGTTGAGCTTCCTGGCTATTCTTGGACACTAGGTCGGTCATCTCCTCCAGTCGGGCTCGAACCTCCAGCACATGACTGCCAACTGAACGTTCCACCAGTTGTTCCCCTGTCCACTCTTCCCGCAGGACATCCAAGGGTCCACGCACACGCTTTCCATACAGTAGCTCAAATGGAGAAAATCCTGTTGACTCCTGAGGTACCTCTCGATATGCAAAGAGGAGGTAGGGCAAGTACTCGTCCCAGTCACTCTGGCTCTTGCTTGTGAATTTCCTCAGCATGCTCTTCAAGGTCCCATTGAAGCGCTCCACAAGCCCGTCCGTCTGTGGGTGGTATGGACTGGTCCTGATTCTCCGGATCTGCAGTAGTAAATATACCTCCTCCAGGAGTCCAGACATGAAATTAGTTCCCTGGTCGGTCAAAACCTCTTCAGGGATCCCAAAGTGCGAAAAAAATGTGATGAGTTCCCTAGCAATCCGTGGTGCCTCAGTCGTGGGTAGTGGTATGGCCTCTGGGTATCTTGTGGCATAATCACAAAGAACCAGAATGAAGCGATTTCCTCTCTTTGTCCTAGGAAGTGGCCCGACGATGTCCATTGCAATCCTCTGGAATGGGCGTGCCATCAAAGGCATGGGGATCATAGTGGCTTTGGGTAGTTTCCTGGTCCCTGATCGCTGACAAACTGCACAGGTGCGACAATAACGAGCCACGTCTTGGAAAACTCCTGGCCAGTAATACCTCCCTAGTATGCGATCTTTGGTCTTCGTAATCCCGAGATGACCTCCCAGGGGAATGTCGTGTGCAAGGCGTAACACTAGATTTCGGTATTTACGCGGTAATACCAGTTGCTCACATGTGCGCACATCTTCTGGACTAGTTCCCTTTGGTCTCCACCTACGATAGATGAGTCCATCTCGTTTGATAAATTGAACACGATCCTGTACTTCCTCGTCTCTTTCCACAACAACTGCTCTAACCTTGTCCAGGCTAGGATCAGACTGCTGTTCTGATTGGAAGTCTCCATCCTCCAAAACACCCTGGCTGTTGGGCTCCTCCTCACGTGTTCCTTTCAACGTCTCCTCAGCGATCAGCTGTCCACTATCCTCAGGCACGTCTTCACCTACAAGGACTGGTTCCTCCTCGGCACCAGTTGTGCTTCTGAACTCCTGGTCCTGACGATCAGCTGTCTCTCCTGTAACGGTGTCCGGCAAATCCACGTGATCGGTTCTGTTCTCGTCCTCCACGTCGTCATTGTCTTCTGCTACTGGAGGTACTACCTCCCCCTCAGCCATAGGTACACCGCTCCCGGTGTCCTGGACAACTTGCTGAGGTTCCAACTTAGATCCTCCTGGCGTAACTCCTAAAACGTCCCCCGTCTTGTTTGACTGACTCCGAGTCACCACTGCAAAGCTCTGACTTCCTCCCTCCACTGGAAGCTGCCCTAGTAGGTCCCGTCCTAGTAATACTTGCACAGGTAGATCTGGGGCCACAACAACTCTTGCCACCTTGTTGACCCCCTCCACTTGCAGTCTCACCTCCGCGACCGGATAGTGCACTGTATCCCCATGGACACACCTGACTGCCACAGACTCGCCTCGAATCCACTGATCCTCCTTCACCATTCTGGATGACACTAATGTCCTGTCGCTCCCAGTGTCTACCAACACTTGCACGCGCCCTCCGTCCAACTTGCCATGTCGTAGATACTTTAAGCTGTCTGGGTTCCACTCCATCTCTGAACAAGCCATCATTGTCGGCTTTGCAGTTGCGGTCACCTTTGCTTCCTGTCGGGATGGGCAGTTGTACATGAGATGCCCAAATCGTCCACACTGATAGCAACGTTTGTCACCCCGTACATTTGTTGTCGTCCGCTGCCCCGAAACGCTCCCTGAAGCAGGCACCGTGCTCCCAACAGATACCTGCCTCCCGACGTCTTTGGATGTACTCCCTGCAGGCCTCTCTGCAATCCTTGTACCTTCTGTACCAACACCCTTACGCGATAACATGTAGTCATCAGCTAGCTCTGCCATTTGCTGCAAACTTGAAGGCTTCCTATCCCTCACCCACAC
Organism: Chondrilla cf. caribensis; assembly: GCA_964020155.1. NCBI lineage: Eukaryota > Metazoa > Porifera > Demospongiae > Chondrillida > Chondrillidae > Chondrilla > Chondrilla cf. caribensis. The sequence goes on from OZ026553.1 coordinate 4,212,585, forward strand.
TGCTAGCGCTTCTGGAACCGACCGATAAAATTGCTCTGCTATCATTAAGTCTTCCGCAGCCATGTCCTGTCCGTTCACCCATCGTTGGTAGCTCTCTTGCAATCGCGTCATTAACTCACGATGCGTCTCCCCTGGCTTCTTCCTGTCGTTGCGGAATTTCCGACGTCGACTCTCCTCATTCACGTCATACCTTCTCAAGATGGCGTCCTTCACTTTTCTGTAGTCACTCGCTTCCTCCGCGGGGAGCGCGGCATACGCTGCCATGGCCTTCCCAGTGAGCAGCCCCGCCAGCTGCGTCGCCCAGACTTCCTCTGGCCACTTTTGCTGTTTCGCGACTCTCTCAAACACCGCCAAAAAGTGTTCCACGTCATCCTCGGCTGTAAGTCGTTGAAGCAAAGGTTTCGGGAGTTTAGGTACGACCCCTCCGGTAACGGTTTGTTGCTGTCCCAGCAACGCGGACATCTCCGACTTGTGAGCTTCAAATGTGAGTTTCTGCTGTTCCAGCATCCCCATCAGTAGCGCCTGTTGGTCCTCGTGCTGTTTCTGCTGTTGTTTCAGAAATTCGAGTAGCGCGCTGTCTTGTTGTACGTCTCGTCCAGACATCTGATCACGTAACTAGCTCCACGTAGGTCAAAACGTTAAGGTACTTTGCTTATCCCACCGCTGCCACCAAATGTCACGAAGTTATGTTATACTAAGGCTGTCGCGAGCGTCACAGCAAATGTACTTCACCAAGATCATTAATTCAACCACAGTTCAACTCAACTGAACTAGCAACTAACAACTAAACTAAACAGTACAGTACACAACTAAGTACATTGCAAATCAAAGGGTACAATACAGCGGCGCACGCCGCAGGCCGCACAAGCACATGACCAGTAAGACATGCTAAAACAACTTATGCATTACAATAATCAAGCACACACACTAAACACAAAGAGACATTCACTGTAAAGCGAATACTAATAAGGTATAAGGTCACATACATTACTCACACATATGCTTAATTACATAAGTACCACAGTACATTGTCACACTTATATATGTGTAGTGCTGTTTTGGGGGGAAACCCTATCAAAGCACTGTAATATCTAATAATAATAATAATAATATACGTAGATTATTATGGCGATAGTGGAAGGGTTATAGTGATTCGCTGTTGATCTCAGCGGTAAAGCATTGAAACATTTTGATTCTCGGTCTGTATGATGAGTAGACCTATGTACTATGGTAGGCATGATTAGGCTCCATTCTACATTTCAATATATAAGTGTAATAAGCCTTGTGGTGATCACTCAGGTGATTTGACATCACGTTGCTGGTCACCAACGGCTGCCCAGTGTCTGTGCCAAACTCACCAACACAATTTGGGATGCATGCAAGCCGTCTTGAGTGTGCTATAGGCCTCATGGTGACAAGCAAAAAAATGTCAATTTTTATGTTTGTCACCACGGCCTCTCCTGTGTACACATAATGCATCATAGATCTAATACGAATGCACGGACATGCTCCTGGAACTAATACGGTCCTTCTTATAGCAAAAATGATAGGTTTTGTTGCTGATCAAAAATTTCTCAGGTATCCATATGGCACATAGCATTATACATTTGTATGTACATTTCAATATAAGTACAATACACCTTGTGGTGATCACTCAGGTGATTTGACACCACGTTGCTGGTCACCAAGGGCTACCTAGTGTCCGTGCCAAACTCACCAACAAAGTTTTGGATGCATACAAACCGTCTTGAGTGTGCTATAGGCCTCATGGTGACAAGCAAAAAAATGTCAATTTTTATGCTTGTCACCACGGCCTCTCCTGTGTGCACATAATGCATCATAGATCTAATACGAATGCACGGACACACTCCCGGAACTAATGTGGCCATTTTGTTAACAAAAATGATAGGTTTTGTTGCCAATGAAAATTCTGCCAGGTGTCCATATGGCACATAGCATTATTCATTTGTATGTACATTTCGATATAAGTATAATATGCCTTGTGATGATCACTCAGGTGATTTGACACCACGTTACTGGTCACCAAGGGCTACCCAGTGTCCGTGCCAAACTCACCAGCACAATCTCCCGTGCATAGAAACCGATTTGAATGTGCTATAGGCCTCGTGGTGACAAGCAAAAAAATGTCAATTTTTATGCTTGTCACCACGGCCTCTCCTGTGTGCACATAATGCATCATAGATTTAATACGAATGCAGGGACACACTCCCGGAACTAATGTGGTCATTTTGATAACAAAAATGATAGGTTTTGTTGCCGATGAAAATTCTGCCAGGTATCCATATGGCACATAGCATTATACATTTGTATGTACATTTCCATAAAAGTATAATATGCCTTGTGATGATCACTCAGGTGATTTGACACCACTTTGCTGGTCACCAAGGGCTGCCCAGTGTCCATGCCAAACTCACCAACACAATTCCAGATGCATAGAAACCGTCTTGAGTGTACTATAGGCCTCGTGGTGACAAGCAAAAAAATGTCAATTTTTATGCTTGTCACCACGGCCTCTCCTGTGTGCACATAATGCATCATAGATCTAATGCAAATGCACGGACACACTCCTGGAACTAATACGGTCCTTTTGATAACAAAAATGATAGGTTTTGTTGCCAATGAAAATTCTGCCAGGTATCCATATGGTACATAGCATTATTCATTTGTATGTACATTTCAATATAAGTATAATACGCCTTGTGATGATCACTCAGGTGATTTGACACCACGTTGCTGGTCACCAAGGGCTACCTAGTGTCCATGCCAAACTCACCAACATAGTTTTGGATGCATACAAACCGTCTTGAGTGTGCTATAGGCCTCGTGGTGACAATTAAAAAAATGTCAATTTTTATGCTTGTCACCACGGCCTCTCCTGTGTGCACATAATGCATCATAGATCTAATACGAATGCACGGACACACTCCCGGAACTAATGTGGTCATTTTGTTAACAAAAATGATAGGTTTTGTTGCCGATGAAAATTCTGCCAGGTGTCCATATGGCACATAGCATTATTCATTTGTATGTACATTTCCATATAAGTATAATATGCCTTGTGATGATCACTCAGGTGATTTGACACCACTTTGCTGGTCACCAAGGGCTACCCAGTGTCCGTGCCAAACTCACCAACACAATTCCAGATGCATTGAAACCGTCTTGAGTGTGCTATAGGCCTCGTGGTGACAAGCAAAAAAATGTCAATTTTTATGCTTGTCACCACGGCCTCTCCTGTGTGCACATAATGCATCATAGATCTAATACAAATGCACAGACACACTCCTGGAACTAATACGGTTCTTTTGATAACAAAAACGATAGGTTTTGTTGCTGATGAAAATTCTACCAGATGTCCTTATGGCACATAGCATTATTCATTTGTATGTACATTTCAATATAAGTATAATGCACCTTGTGGTGATCACTCAGGTGATTGATCATGACGTTGCTGGTCACTAATGGCTACCCAGTGTCCGTGCCAAACTCACCAACACAATTTTTGATGTATACAAACTGTCTTGAGTGTGCTATAGGCCTCGTGGTGACAAGCAAAAAATGTCAATTATTATGCTTGTCACCACGGCCTCTCCTGTGTGCACATAATGCATCATAGATCTAATACAAATGCACGGACACACTCCTGGAACTAATATGGTCCTTTTGATAACAAAAATGATAGGTTTTGTTGCTGATGAAAGTTCTGCCAGGTATCCATATGGCACATAGCATTATTCATTTGTGTGTACATTACAACATAAGTATAATACACCTTGTGCTGATCACTCAGGTGATTTGACATCACGTTGCTGGTCACCAAGGGCTGCCCAGTGTCCGTGCCAAACTCACCAACACAATTTTTGATGCATACAAACCATCTTGAGTGTGATATAGGCCTTGTGGTGACAAGCAAAAAAATGTCAATTTTTATGCTTGTCACCACGGCCTCTCCTGTGTGCACATAATACATCATAGATCTAATGCGAATGCACAGACACACTCCTGGAACTAATACGGTCCTTTTGATAACACCTGTGGTAACCTCATGGATACAGCATACGGTATACTATCACCTTAGAATGCAAGTGTCAGCCATGTTGGCAGAATGGGGGATGACAATCCAAACAACTTGTCAGAGTGGGTGAAGATCACGAATGGTAGAGGACCCAGTACAATGCAGGTTAGTGTGTGTGTGTGTGTGTGTGTGTGTGTGTGCACATGTGTGTGTGTGTGTGCGTGCGTGTGTGCGTGCATGTGTGGTGTTTGTGTATGAATTCAGTTGTTTAAAGATTGAATTTTATTAGCCCACATGCAAGCACATACATGTGGATGCCAGTGATCTCTTTTGGAGGTTTATTCAATGCATGTATTTAGTCTACCTTACTTGATTGTCTAGCCTTCTGTGGCAGACCAATTTTCGGCCAAATTTATTTTGCTAGTGGTGTTCATATTGATGAATTGTGCCATTCATGCAGCGTACAACAAGCTAGTTACTATACAGGGAAGTGTCCATTGGCCCTTTTTTGCACTTGCCCACGAGCGCTTCATGCCCTCGGGACTCAAGCAAAGCACCAATGCATGCATTCCTGTACAGTACCTATTACAGCTTTAAAATTTGAAATTGCATTCAGCTTATGTAATATATGTAATCAATATAAAATCAGTCAAATTGGGATCTGTCACAGAGGGTTCAATAACTGGATTTCCTCAAAGCGTTGTATATCAACCTTCAGCTTTCATATTTTAAAGTAGACATTTAAAGCTTATTAATAATACTTTTGATGTTTTGTTGTTTTGTCACTAGTCCACTCTGTAGCCAAGTCTGTCTGAAGCCTAATTCTTTTGTTTTAATGTTGATTATTATTGTACACTTTTTTGATTGCCTCTGCAATAAGCTACAAGGAATTTACTGGACAGATAGCGACTATTAGTCCACATGCAAGCACATACATGTGGATGCCAGTGATCTCATTTGGAGGTTTTTATCGATCGTAACCACGTGCACTCTGTAGCCATGTCTGTCTGAAACCAGATTCCTTTGTTTTAATGTTGATTATTTTTATGCACTTTTTTGATTCTCTCTTATAGCCCCCCTAGCCCCCATGGTTCCTACGCCTATGATATTAGCACATGCATTAATTCATGCACACACACACACACACACACACACACACACACACACACACACACACACACACACACACGCACACAACCACCCCCATACACAGGAATGTGAGGACATTATAGCACTCAGCGCTGGGCGGTGTCAAAACATATCAGTTTCAGTATATTGCCATCATCATACTGTATTACGGTATACCGAGTCTTAAGGTTATAGTTGGGCATTGAAATAGCTGAATCCGTGATTTAATAATAATGAAATAAATAAACATAAAACATAAATAAATAATCCACTGCTTTGTCGTCCTAGTTAACTCGGATTGCAAAGTACTTCCAAATATAAAATTTAGTATTCTGCTTATCGACGAGATGAAGTTCATTGCTCGGATCACCCGTATCGCTTGTTCGCGGATCAAGATTTAAACTTGCAGCCAACGACGTCGCCATCAGTTTGACAACATTCTCTCATTCCATCTAACAACGTATTACTCCGCACATGCACACTTTTCGTGCCCGTAATCGTGGCTGTTGCAGCAATATTTTCAAAGGATTCATAACACATCATTTCAGGGCGAAATTTGATATCTCAGGAATATATTAGTTAAAATACCGGTCAAACCTTAGAGAATGACATGATATCACGATATCTCGGTATAGAAAATAGTCAGCCGGTATCAAAACCGTGCACAAATAATACTGCGGTATTACTATAATAATTATATTCGGTATACCGCCCAGTGCTACACACACACATACACACACACACACACACACACACACACACACACACACACACACACACACACACACTTTCAACCTATCACCAGCAATGCTCCAGAGTGATCCAATCAGATGCATCAGACGCAATGAAACACAACACACATTGAGTGCACACATGCATTTGTTACTATGGTAACTGTACTTTCGACTTATCACATGCAACACTCCAGAGTGATCCTATCATTCATGCATTCACCAATTATATACAAAGGAAGGCACACAGTGTACATACACTTCTAATACAATGCTATTATATTGTTCATTGGGAACTAGTAGTAATAATAATTGCAATGTCACCCTGTCTCAGGACCTGTTGTAGGAAAGAAGCTCAGTTGAGCATAAAGTTCTCCGATGATTCTGACTATTAATATTTCACTAGCACAATGACCTGTGACCACAAAAACAATTGTCATTTTTGTCATGGTGCTCGTTTATGGTATATGTTTTGATTACTATCCACATGCATAGCAACGTGGAACTTATCCTACCATGACTGTGTTGTGTAAACATGTAGCCTTGTGTTGTACCTATGGTATGTAGTCTCATGTTGTATGTACTGTATGTAGCCTCGTGTTGTACATATGTGGTCTTATGGTACGTATGTATAGTCTTGTGTTGTACATCCTCGTGTTGTACATTGTATGCACATACTGTCCCAATTCTTGTGTTGTACATAAAATGGAGCCTCTATTTAAGGACCCTCCAAATAAGGTCACCATAGAAATCACCTCCCTACAAAGAACACTTTTGAAGGCATCAAAAATGGACTCTCTTTTATGATGCAGCGCTAGTACTTTTTCACCTCACAAGATTGGACAACCTCTCTACAGTGGACAAATTAGCTGGTTCCAATGTGTCCTTTATAAGGAGTTGGTCAACTATTATTCTGAATCTTATTTTGCATGCTCTATCATTCTCCTTATATTACATGGTTCATTCCACAAATTCACCAATTCATTAATAAATTTAATGTAAAATTTTGTTTATTTTTTTCATTCCTTTGTATTAAATCTTTTCCCAGCTTGAAACGATATATCATGCACACACACACACACACACACACACACACACACACACACACACACACACACACACACACACACACACACACACACACACACACACACACACACACACACACACACACACACACACACACACACATGCATACTATTATGCGTAGCATGTGTGCATATATTCATGTGTTACAATTGGAACCACACTTTCAACCTATCACATGCAACCCTCCATAGTGGTCATTCATGCATTCACCAATTACAAAAGTAAGGCACACAGTGTACATACACTTCCAATACAATGCTATTATCATTCTCATGTAGAGTATTCGTCATGGTCAACCTGACTACTTCATTTATCCACAGTGAGTGCACCATTATACACTATTCACCAGCTGTTGTGTACTTCAGGTTATTGTATTGGGGACAATATCTGGGCGTTTCAGAGTTCCCCCACACTGTACCACACTAGGATTCAAATTGTCATATTCTTTGTTGAATCAAACACTTCAGTCTCCTTTTATAAGCCTTCCTACAGGTGTATGGTTATCATTCATCATTCTCATATTGTACATTTTGTTATGGTCGTGCAACCTCACTACATCACTTATCTGCAGTGTGTGCACCATTATACACTATTTACTAGCTTGTTAAACTTTCGTGCACTCGATCAAATCAGACATGATGATTGAGAGACAGTGATTAAATGATTAATAACTCTTGGCAATCAACAACATAATTTAGTAAGTATTATAAGCAGCTATAAAAATTCTAAAAGCTACACTACATGGTTTGGGCTAAATGCTTAGATAAAGATTAATTGAGATTACTATGTTATGTTAGCTGCTTGCAGTTAATCAGCGTTACTGAATCCTTAGTTCCAAGAGTAGCCTGACATCGGTTTTCTAGCCTCCTTGACTACATAGAGAAAAATTATTGTTCACAAACTGAGTGTGACTCAGACAGTGAGTGTAATTTCCTATTATAAGCAGCTACAAAATTTAAGACACTATACACTACATGGTTTGGTCTTAATGCTTAATAGATTATTCGAGGTTACTAGGCTATAGTAACAGCTGGCAGTTGATCTGCATGACAGAATCCTTAGTCCCAAGAGTAGCCTGATATTGGTTATTCCCCCCACCCACAAAACTACATACTATTAGAAACATATTATATATTTTTTACTGACTGAGTGTGATTCATTAAGTCAAACAGATTTTGCATGTGTAGTGAGACTATTCTCACCATGGGTAGCACTGTCCGAATTCCGTATCCATCATAGACCTAGCGCCTGGTGCTCCGCAACAGTATCCCCCACCAGTATCCAATTTAGATCCTTGGCAACCCGCCTGAGTGTAGCAATCATCTAAAAGTAGTATAAGTTCACATCTTATTCACCTTTGCTGTTCAACAGATATATGTAACCATCTTGGCTGTTATGTAACCATCACAGAGAAGAATCACACATCTGCATGAAGCTATACAATACTGACTACTTACATGGCCAAGCCTGAGCCTGATAAGCAATGGCTCCAAGAACCAGCAGAAGCAAGAGGACTCCTTTGCCAAACATTTCAGATCACCTCAAGTTATTGAATCAAACGAGACTGTCACAGAAGAACTCACAGAATGAATGAACAAGTGGAGCTCTGTAGCTCTCTTTTATAGCTGCTGGTAGCATGTGATATTCATGCTCGTCATACGCCCACAGACATTAATTAATTCAGTAACACTTATTAACTTTACTCAGTTTACCTTAATACAGGGTATATTTACAGCTATAACTGCATGTGGACTACTGCATCTAACAAACTGGGTTGAGTAAACAAACTGGATACTACAAACTAACCATGTGTGTGTAGCAAACAAACTACGTATGTACAGCAACAAACTGTACACGACAGAGATTGTGTTTAATGTGACTTAGCGTGATTAGGGTTGGGCGATACTAATTTTTGATACATACGATTATCATGCAGCAAAATATCGCGATATACGATAATATCGTGATATTTGAAATAATAATAATAATAACCCCAGAATATGTCCGAAGTACACTTTTTAGTTATTAAAATTCACATTTCAACTCGCTCGTTCGATAATATGTGTCATTACGTATAACCGCAACAATGAATTTATATTACGCGAGAAAACATGGCCGATTTCGAAACGCGGAGAATAAGAAATGGGCTAGAATTCGAGTACAACGGCTTCAACGACCGTAAAAATTTCAGCGAAGGGTCTTTTAAACCTAAGAAAGACATCTAAATAATTCAAGTGCAGGAGTTGACAGTGCTACTGCTTTACACCAACCGCGATGTATCGTCAATACGATATATCGCGGGCTGGACAATCACTCGCGATACGATAATCGTGTGAATCATTATCGCGATATTATCGTATAACCGGAATATCGCCCAACCCTACTGCGTGATATTAATGTGCATGGGCATATGACGAGCATGATCACCTTTACTGTTGATACTCCATGTCATGACTGAAAACTATAACACATACATTAATTCATACACACACATGAACCTACACACACACACACACACACACACTATCTAACTTTCCACCTATTACAAGCAATACTCCAGAGTGATCCTATCAGATGCATCAGACACAATGAAACACAACACACATTGAGTGCAAACATGCATTTGTTACTATGGTAACTGTTCTTTCAACCTATCACATGCATGCAACACTCTAGTGATCCTATCATTCATGCATTCACCAATTATATACAAAGGAAGGCACACAGTGTACATACACTTCTAATACAATGCTATTATATTGTTCATTGGGAACTAGTAGTAATAATAATTGCAATGTCACCCTGTCTCAGGACCTGTTGTAGGAAAGAAGCTCACTTGAGCATAAAGTTCTCCGATGATTCTGACTATTAATATTTTACTAGCACAATGACCCGCAACCACAAAAAAATGCTATTTTAGCTACTGGTAGAATGTGATATTCATGCTCTTCATACATCCACAAACATCATACCACAATGTCATACATTTTATTTATGCATATACACATACATAATACACGTACACCACATGTACGGGGTCTATTGTGTACCTGGCGACAGGGTTGATAGTGCTGTTTCCCATACTGTCCGTCATGCAACGAATGCAAAGTTTGTTTTCCGAGGCTGTGCGCACTCTCGACCGCTTTCGAATTCCCTCCTGGCGACAGAGCTGACATAGCCGTTAGTGCGCATGTGCTACCAATCCACCAAACTTGCTTTCCACAGTACCTTGTAAGGTCCAATGCTCCCTGAGATCCCGCCGTAACTACGTTTTTGACGCCTCCATACACAGCAGAAATCGGGATGGTTGCAATCCACCTCCAAACACTCTTGTCGTCTTGTTCATCTTCAGAATCCGTGATTTTAGTCTCCTATCCGCTTGTAGAAATTCTTACTTTGACACGAGGTTTGAAATAAAAGGATTTAATGAACTCAGCTGGGAAGGAGCGACGGATTCATTTGGTACATTTATACGTAGTATGGAGTATGATTTATAATAGTTAATATATTGCTAGAATAATTGAAGGCCTCCGGTCAAAAAGGGTACTTTAACGTTTGGAAGAAAAAATCTACTTTCGTTCTGAAAACGACATCTACCTTCTCAAGAAGTAGTAAATGAAATGTAAATGCGAAAGAAGTGAGCATTCGGGTGGTAGGAGCCCATTTTCATTACGTATTCGTTACGGTACTTACCTGTACTACTCCGTAAACGATTAAACTCCGTTTTCTCAGAAATTACGGAATACGTTAAAATACCCTTTTTGACCGGAGGCCTTCAGTATATTAATCATGATATTTTCGAACCTAGCATGAAAATGGCTTCATCCAGTCGGACCCGGTACGATATTCCTATGGGTCAACCTACCTGTCCCTGGACCTTGAACAACGACGTTAATATGTAGTATCCAATATAGGTTTACGATTGAGGCCTTCCCTCCTACATGTTAATTTGTTCAAGAGGGATCTGGAACTTGGAGTCTGCCGACAGGTGTCACGAAATATTCGGCCCGGGTTGGAATAGGCCATATCGTTAACCTATCGGATTGGATCTTTCCGTCTCGACGAAGGACGGCAGAAGCGGGCAGATAATAGAGGACCGAATATTGTGTGACAGAACTCCTGCAGCATGTACATTACTGTGCAACGTGTTATGTGTTCTTGTTATGTACCTCAACTGCGAGGAACCTCAATAGTAGCCCACTGGCTAGTGTGTATCCTAGTATGTGTTCTTAAGCTTGTTTTGTACCTCAACTGCGAGGAACCTCAATAGTAGCCCACTGGCTAGTGTGTATCCTAGTATATTATATAAAAGTTTACATTCAAATTCAAACTCCAATTTTAATTCAAGCTGACTAGTGTTCACTTGGAAGGTAGGCAAGTGCCCCTTTCTCTCTCATGTCAAATGTCAAGTCTTGTGTTGGCAAGTACCCACGAGGGAAATAATCCTGCATGGAGATCCTGTCTTCTACATGTTCTCAGTAGCAGTGGTGTAAAAATCCCTTGGTGTGTTTTTTTCTCAGCAAGTGGTATCAGATTCATGTGTAACTCTCTTTAACCCTCCTACCCTCACCATACATTAAACAATTCAACATCTAGCTATACTTTCAAAAATAGCTTTTGTTGGCTTCAACATTGAGGAAACGTATCAAGTGTGACATCATTTTGTTCAGAAGGTATGATAGAATCGGTTTTGAACCTCGATATTACGCAATATATATCGTAGATTGCGCAATTGATAAAAACGGGCAAACACAAATTTTTTGGAGGATTGCGCAATTTTTGTATCGCTTGCCTAAGCTCCTATTTGAACGAAAGTTACATCATTCGAAAGCGCTTTTTCTCCTCTTTACAACGATATCAATTTCAAGAGCATATGAACTACAAAAAGGTAATTAGGACGAAAAAAATTATTCGCAAGAAAAAACAATCATGCGGAATAGAATGCCAGTCCTAAGTAGAGTGTTTAACTTGTAAAGTGGCATAAATCATTAAATGCGCTAGATGATAAGCTTTCGAATGGTATATAACACTAAGGCGTTAGTGCTTTGGATCGAGCCACAAAAATTATTGAAATATGTTCCAAATTTGGAACAGAAAAGGGTAGGAGGGTTAAATGTGTGTTCATGCTGGGGATTGTGAATAATGAAAAGAGCACTGTGCATACTGAACACCTCAATGTACATAGTTGAGTTGGTGTAATGGATGATTGGAAACAGTAGTGGGACAGGCAGCCTCTATGTAGAGGTGCTTATGTGTACAGTGGGTGAATTAATGCAGTGGATGGTTCAATAGTGGTCACTTAGGAAGGTGGTCTTTAATATGGAGGTGATCAACTGAACATAGGTAAAGGTTACTAGGCATAGGTATTACTTATTTATACTTGGATGGCCTTTAGCCCATCAGGCTACTATATTGGGCACCAAACAATGTATTTATGTACAGATAAACCAAATGTACCAATGTGTCCTTAATCCTTCAACACGTCCTTCATCAACACCTCTTTGAACCCTTGATTGATTGGTTCACTGTTGGGAGCAGTGGACAGTACAGTATGCATGGATAATGCCACCATGAGTGTCAACTTCCTACAGGAAGTGGAGACAACCTGCTTCCTGTTATTATCTGCTCACACATCCTGTGGTAACCTCCAGGATACAGCATATGGTATACTATCACCTTGGAATGCAAGTGTCAGCCATGTTGGCAGAGTGGGGGATCCCAATCCAAACAACTTGTCAGAGTGGGTGAAGATTAGGAATGCTAGAGGACCCAGTACAATGGAGGTTAGTATGTGGTGTGTGTGTGTGTGTGTGTGTGTGTGTGTGTGTGTGTGTGTGTGTGTGTGTGTGGTGTTTCTGTATGAATTCAGTTGTTTAAAGATTGAATTTTATTAGTCCACATCCAAGCACATACATGTGGATGCCAGTGATCAAGTTTGAAGGTTTATTCTATCATGCATGCATTTAGTTTACTTTACTTGATTGTCTAGCCTTCTTTGGCAGACCAATTTTCAGCCAAATTTATAGTGCTAGTGGCGTTCATATTGATGAATTGCGCCATTCATGCAGGGTACAACAAGCTAGTTACTATACGGGGAAGTGTCCATTGGCCCTTTATTGCACTTGCCTACGAGCGCTTCGTGCCTTCGGGACTCAAGCAAAGCACCAATGCATGCATTCCCGTACAGTAATCATTACAGCTTTAAAATTTGAAATTGCATTCAGCTTATGTAATTTTAAATCAATATAAAATCAGTCAAATTGTGATCTGTCACAGAGGGTTTGATAACTGGATTTCCTCAAAGCAATGTATATCGACCTCCAGCTTTCATATTTTAAAGTAGATATTTAAAGCTTATTATTATAATACTTTGATGCTTTGTTTGTTTTTGTCACTAGTCCACTCTGTAGCCAAGTCTATCTGAAACCAGATTCCTTTGTTTTAATGTTGATTATTTTCATGCACTTTTTTGATTGCCTCTGCAATAAGCTACAAGGAATTTACAGGACAATTTATTGGGAGTCGGTAGGGTCTCTAGATCTCAAGAAGTAACTACTTTTATGTGTCCGAGTAGAGGCAGTGTCTGATATTATGTGTCTTACACACACACACACGCACACACACACACACACACACACACACACACACACACACACACACACACACACACTTTCAACTTATCACAAGCAATACTCCAGAGTGATCCTATCAGATGCATCAGATGCATCAGATGCAATGAAACACAACACACATTGAGTGCACACATGCATTTGTTACTATGGTAACTGTACTTTCAACCTATCACATGCATCACTCCAGAGTGATCCTATCATTCATGCATTCACCAATTATATACAAAGGAAGGCACACAGTGTACATACACTTCTAATGCAATGTTATTATATTGTCCATTGGGAACTAGTAGTAATAATAATTGCAATGTCACCCTGTCTCAGGACCCGTTGTAGGAAATAAGCTCACTTGAGCATAAAGTTCTCCGATGATTCTGACTATCAATATTTCACTAGCACAATGACCTGGAACCACAAAAACAATAATAATTGTCATTTTTGTCATGGTGCTCGTTTATGGTATATATTTTTATTTATATATGTTTTGATTACTATCCACATACATAGCGACGTAGAACTTATACTACCATGACTGTGTTGTGTAAACATGTAGCCTTGTGTTGTACATATGGTATGTAGTCTCATGTTGCATGTACTGTATGTAGCCTCGTGTTGTACATATGTGGTCTCCTGGTATGTACTTTTTCACCTCAGAGTGAGTGCATCATTATACACTATTCACCAGCTAATGGATACTTCAGGTTATTATATTAGGGCCAAAACCTGGGTGTTCTAGAGTTCCACCACACTGTACCACACTAGGATTCAAATTATCTTATTATTTGTTGAATTGAACCCTTCAGTCTCCTTTTATAAGCCTTCCTACTGGTGTATAATTATATCATTTGTCATTCTCATATTGTACATTTTGTCATGGTCGTGCAACCTCACTACTTCACTTATCTGCAGTGTGTGCACCATTATGCACTATTTACTAGCTGTCTTAAGTTTCATGCACTCAATCAAATCAGACATCATTGTGATTAAATGATTAATAACTCTTGGCAATCAGCACCATAATTTAGTAAGTATTATAAGCAGCTACAAAAATTATAAAAGCTACACTACATGGTTTGGGCTAAATGCTTAGATAAAGATTAATTGAGGTTACTATGTTATGTTAGCTGCTTACAATTAATCTGTGTTACTGAATCCTTAGTTCCAAGAGTAGCATGACATCAGTTATTTCACCCCGCCCACAAAACTACTCACTGTTAGAGAAAAATATATTTTACATACTAGCTGAGTGTGATTCATTAAGTTAAACAGACTCTACATGTGTAGTGAGAATATTCTCACCATGGGTAGCACTGTCCGAAATCCAAATCATATACAGACACAGCACCTGGTACTCTGCAACAGTATCCCCCAGGAGGACCCAATGGAGTTCCTTGGCAATCCCTCTCTTCATAGCATAAAACTAAAAATAGTATAAGTTCACATCTGATTCACCATTGTTGTTCAACAGATATATGTAACCATCACAGAGAAGAATCACACATCTGAATGAAGCTATACAATACTGACTACTTACATGGCTGAGCCTGAGCCTGATAGGCAATGGCTCCAAGAACTAACAGAACCAAGAGGACTCCTTTTCCAAACATTTCAGATCACCTCAAGTTATAGAATCAAACAAGACTGTCACAGTTGTTCCCACCAAAGAACTCACAGAATGAATGAACAAGTGGAGCTCTGTAGCTCTCTTTTATAGCTACTGGTAGCATGTGATATTCATGCTTGTCATACGCCCACACACATTGATTAATTCAGTAACACTTATTAACTTTACTCAGTTTACCTTAATACAGGGTATATTTACAGCTATAACTGCATGTGGACTACTACATCTAACAAACTGGGCTGAGTAAACAAACTGGATACTACAAACTAACCAAGTGCATGTGTACAGCAAACAAACTATGTACAACAACAAACTGTACACAACAAAGATTGTATACACCTACAGTGTGCAACATCGATCACCAGCAATTAATTGCAAGGTTTCATGCAAAATCAGCAAATAACAAAACAAACAGTCATTCACTTTTCTAATACTGTTTACAAAAGTGTATTTCTGTTAAACATAATTTGTTCTCCGACAAAGTACAATGCTTATCAAATCTAATTTTGTGTTAAATTATATATAATGTGATGTGTAGCGTGATATCAATGTGTGTGGGTGTATGACGAGCATGAACACCTTCACTGATACTTTACAGCTTTACAGTATACACTCCATGTCATGACTGAAAACTATAACACATGCATTAATTCTTAAACACACATGAACCGCACACACACACACACACACACACACACACACACACACACACACACACACACACACACACATGCACGCATGTACACACACACACACACACACACACATGCACGCATGTACATACACACACACACACACACACACACACACACACATACACACACACACACACACACACACACACACACACACACACACTATCCAACTTTCAACCTATTACAAGCAACACTGCATCAGATGCATCAGACACAATGAAACACAACACACATTGTGTGTACATATGCAAGTGTTACTATGGTAACTGTACTTTCAACCTATCACATGCATCACTCCATAGTGATCCTATCATTCATGCATTCACCAATTATATACAAAGGAAGGCACACAGTGTACATACACTTCTAGTTCTAATACAATGCTATTGTATTGTCCATTGGGAACTAGTAGTAATAATAATTGCAATGTCACCCTGTCTCAGGACCTGTTGTAGGAAAGAAGCTCACTTGAGCATAAAGTTCTCCGATGATTCTGACTATTAATTTTTCACTAGCACAATGACCTAGAACCACAAAGACAATTTTTTGTCATGGTGGGTATTAGATGTGTTTTGATTACCATCCGTAATATGGTGACGTTAAGCGTATACTACCTTGGTGGTACTACCTGTACATATTCCAGTCAGAGTGTGCATGTGATTTGTTGTGTTTCCAAGTTCATCCTGCATGTGGTAACCTCCAGGATACAGCATCAAGTATGCTATCACCTTGGAATTCAAGTGTCAGCCATGTTGGCAGAGTGGGCGATGCCAATCCAAACAACTTGTCAGAGTGGATGAAGATACAATGCAGGTTAGTATGTGGTGTGTGTGTGTGTGTGTGTGTGTGTGTGTGTGTGTGTGTGTGTGTGTGTGTGTGTGTGTGTGTATGTGTGTGTGTGTGCACGTGTAGTGTGTGTGGGTGGGTGTATGTGTGGTGTTCGTGTATATATGAACACAGTTGTTTGAAGATTTACAAGGTTACATGCAAGCACACGTGTGTATGGATGTTAGTTTGGAGGTTTATTCAATCATGCATGTATTGAGCATTTACGTGCTTATCTAGCCCTCTGTGACACGACCCAATTTTGGCCACAATTACATTCAATTTGCTAATAATGTTCAAATTGATGAATTGCACCATTCAGCGCATGTAATTTTTAAATCAGAATAAAATCAATCGAAAATTTGATCTGTCACAGAGGATTGGATAACTCCTGTGGATTTCCTCAAAGGAATGTATATCAACTTCCAACTTTGTCAGGACCTGTTGTAGGAAAGAAGCCCACTTGAGCATAAAGATCTCCGATGATTTTGACTATTAATTTTTCACTAGCACAGTGACCTGTGACCACAAAGACAATTTTTTGTCATGGTGGTTATTGGATGTGTTTTGATTACCATCTGTAATATGGTGACGTTAAGCGTATACTACCGTTTTGGTACTACCTGTACATATTCCAGTAAGAGTCTGTGATTTGTTGTGTTTCCAAGTTCACAGTGGATGCTTGGCATCCTTCACCACCATATAAATGTTGTGCATACAAGTTGACATACATAATATAATGTACATGCAATGGAATACCATGTAGTGAGGGTGTTTTCACCTGTTGAAAGTGAGAAGTTGATGTACACGGGGATCACGGACCTCACACTAACATCTCCTTTTACATGTCGCCCCACACAGCCAGTACACATGTACTGTGTATGAGACAATTCAATTAGCAGAAGACAGACATTCTTAATATTAGCCCTTCTTTAAATAATCACTAATCACTAAATATTATATTGCTTTTCCTGACTCACCTTAGTTTTCTGGAATTGCACCACTCTGTGCTACACTATGATATATTTGCACTTTTTGTTAAATTGGACTCTTCAGTCTTCTTTATATATGAAGACCTTCCTACAGGAATTATTTTTGACATGTATATTTTGTCATAGTCAACCTGACTACTTCACTTATCCACAGTATGTGCACCATTATACACTATTTACTAGCTGTCTTAAACTTTCATGCACTCGATTGAATCAGGCGTCATTGTGATTAAATGATTAATAACTCTTGGCAATCAACACCATAATTATCAGTAAGTATAATTTCCTATTATAACCAGCTACAAAAACTGAAGAAGCTACACTACATGGTTTGAGCTAAATACGTAGTTGTTTAGATAAAGATTATTTGAGGCTACTATGCTATGTTAATCCTTAGCTGCAAAAACTGACAAAACTACAGTCTACATGGTTTGAACTAAATACATAGTTGTTTAGATAAAGATTATTTGAGGTTACTATGCTATGTTAGCTGCTTGCAGTTAATCTGCATTACTAAATCCTTAGTTCCATGAGTAGCCTGACATCGGTTACTTCCTCGAAAAGCCACTACATAGAGAAAATTAAATTTTACAGGCTGAGCGTGAATCATTGAGTTTAACAGACTCTACATGTACATACATGCATGATTGAATAACCCCTTCAAACAAAATAAAATGACAGATCAAGTGTCAGCTACGCCAGACTACTTTCGACCTGTCTATCTTTAGAATCCATGATAAAAATGTTCTAGTCTCCTGTGCGCTTATAGAAATTCTTACTTTGATTCGAATTTGGAAAGAATCTGATTTGCTATACCTTGAGGATGTCTTCATTCTTCTTGGAAGGGAACTCGCTGCATACATGGAACTTGCTGTGTACTTGGAAGGGGCGCCTATCTAATTTTTCTCAATGTATGCTTATTATGTACAATAATTATGTGTGTATATACCGTACATATACTATCCCTATGCGCACGTAGGTATAGTGGGCGATTGTTAATATGGGTGTAGAAATATATAATTATGTTATATTGTTAATATCGGTCCAGAATTGTATATATTATGTTATCGATCGTAGCATGGTAGTTTGAAAATGGTTTCCCCTATATATAGTATGTGTTTTCCCTGTTACATTTACCATAGCCCAACCAACACCCGGACCCCTTAAAGCTGATAAAAGTCTAGTCTGGCGCGCTAGACCTCAACCTCTCATTACCGCGCGTGGGCGCGGTAGCGAGAGGAAGAGGTCTAGCAACTATTGTCAATTTCATACCTCGGCTCGACCAATGAAATCGCCGGCAACTGAAATGACACCGCCGATAATTGGCACTAGCCGCTCCGCGGGCGTTTAAAGTTACCTCCGTTTATTAAGCAAGAGTTACCTTCTTGCTGGCGGGAGAGATCCCAGTACCTCAGAAAGAGGGCGGCAGTGTCCGCTTCCTTCGCTGTCAGTGCTGAGCGTGTTGGTCGACGAGTTGTACAATAATAATTCTGCTTCTTGTAGCAGCCATCTCTGTCTCCAGCCTCTCCACTTTCGCTACCTGATCACTGCAAACTATGATTATAGCGTTACCTGGCAGTTTCAGAGAAATCTGGCTGATTTCGTTCACTTTTCGGCCGAGAGCGGTGAGTGCGAGCGCCTCAGAAACCTTTCTCCTATCCTTGCGCGGAAAGTCAGTGGCAGCGCAGACGCAGCATGTTGTTTCTGAGTGACTAGCCTCTAATCCCTGCACCATGCGTGTTGTATCCCTTCATTGAAGTCGTTCCAGCGTCCGAAATACAACTCGCACCCTCGACCGTACGCATCGTTGCTGATAAACGCCCTCGGCGATGATCGCGCAAGGTGTGAAATTGACAACAGTTGCTAGACCCTATTTCTCATTTTCGCCCCCGCGCGATAATGAGAAGTTGGGTCTAGCGAAGCCAGACTAATAAAAGTCCAATATAGTCAAAGGTTGAGGTCTTCTCTCCTTCAAAAAGTTGTCACAGTAAGGGTGTGTTGTAAGAAACCACCTAGTAGATCTTTTGCATTTTGCAATTGTCTAGGGACATGCAATAAAAGTTCAAGTATCACGGTCATCACAAGTACATTTGACCTTTGTCAAATATTGATTAGTTCTGTACACTTTCTTGACTGTCTCTAGCAGAATGCTGCAATAAGTTACAAGGATTTAACTTGGTGGAGAGCAACTATTATAATGGTCTATGAGACAAAATATAAATTTATTAGGAGTCGATAGGTCTTCTAGTTCATGAGAGATATCTAGCTATAGGTGGTGTTTGATAATCAATGTTTTGCTGTACACATGCACACACACACACACACACACACACACACACACACACACACACACACACACACACACACACACACACACACACACACACACACACACACAGTAAGGAGGAATATGGTGCACGCACCCACCCCCGCGTACGCAAACACACACACACACAAGCATACATGCATGATTGCATGATTGTATTGACATGCATGACACGTACACATATTAACACATACACACATTGAGTGTACATATACATGTGTTACTATGGTAACTACACTTTCAACCTATCACATGCAACACTCCAGAGTGATCCTATCATTCATGCATTCACCAATTATATACAAAGGAAGGCACACAGTGTACATACACTTCTAATACAATGCTATTATATTGTTCATTGGGAACTAGTAGTAATAATAATTACAATGCCACCCTGTCTCAGGACCCATTGTAGGAAAGAAGCTCACTTGAGCATAAAGTTCTCTGATGATTCTGACTACTAATAATTCAGTAGCACAATGACCTGCAACCACAAAAAATGCTATTTTTGTCATTGTGCTTAGCTCGTTTATGGGATATGTTTTGATTGCCATCCATATGGCAACATAAAGTGTATGCTACCATGGTGGTGACACCTGTGCATATTTCATGTAGGGGTATTAAATTTCAAAAGTGATTTGTGGCATGGTGTGTTTTCCAATTGCAAGTTCACAGTGGATGATGCATGGTATCCTTTACCACCATATTATATGTACATACAATGGAATACCACGTAGTGAGGGTGTTTTTCACCTGTTAAGAGTGAGGAGTTGATGTTGTACACGGGAATCATGGTCCTCACACTCACATCTCCTTTTACATGACACTCCACACGGCCAGTATACATGTACTGCGTATAAGACAAGTTGCATGATTAGCCAAAGACGGACTTTATTAATATTAGCCCTTGTATAGAGACTGAAGTTAACCCAAATAATAGCTAAATATATTGCTCTCCCTGCCACAAAGGTAACCCTTACAGGCCTGCAGGTAAGAGTGTAGTGTAGGGTTCATACAATACCCCTCCCCCCCCCCCCCCCCTTCACCGACTAGACTATTAGGACCTAAGGTCTTGAAATTCCAACTTTTCCTAATAGTTCAATGTCTTACAGTGTAGTGTATCAAAGGCCAAAAGCTGAGTATTCCAGAATTCCACCACTCTGTGCTACACTACGTTTGTATTGCACTTTTTGTTAGGTTGGACTCTACGGTATCCTATAAGGTCTGCCTACAGTATTTAATATATAATTTCTCATTCTCATATTGAAAATTTCTTCATAGTCAACCTGACTACTTCACTTATCTACAGTGTGTGCACCATTATACACTATTTACTAGCTGTCTTAAACTTTCATGCAATCAATCGAATCAGACATCATTGTGATTAAATGATTAATAGCTCTTGGCAATCAACACCATAATTATCAGTAAGTATAATTTCCTATTATAAGCAGCTACAAAAAGTGGCTACTATACCTGAAGAAGCTACACTACATGGTTTAGGCTAAATAGTTATGGTTAAATGAAGTTTATTTGATATTACTATGCCATCGTTTGCTGCATGATGTAATTGTTAGTTCCAAGAGCAGTCTGACATCGGTTACTTTCCCCTCCAGGGACTACATGGAGAATGAGTGTGAATCATTGAGAAGTTTGAATTGTGTAACAGACTCCACATGTGTACTGAGAATATACTCACCAGTTCTCACATGGTCCAAACACATCCTGTCCTGAGGCATAATGTTGGTACGGTGCACAACACCCAAACTCCTCAGTCCAAGGAAATCCCTGACAATTTGGCTCATAATAGCATTGAACTAAAAAAGGGTAAGTTCACATCATATTCACCTTGGCTGTTATGTAACGATCACAGAGGAGAATCACACATCTGCATGAAGATATAATACTGACTACTTACATGGAAAAGCCTGAGCCTGATAAGCAATGGCTCCAAGAACCAACAGAACCAAGAGGACTCCTTTTCCAAACATTCCAGATCACCTCGAATTATTGAATCAAGCGAGACTGTCACAGTTGTTCCCACCAAAGAACTCACAGAAGTAATGAACAAGTGGAGCTCTGTAGCTCTCTTTTATAGCAACTGGTAGCATGTGATATTCAAGCTCGTCATACACCCACGCACATTAATTGTGCGGAACACTTATTAATTTTTCTCAATTCACCCAAATAAAGGGAATATTTGTAGCTAAAACTGCATTTGTACAACTAACTAAAAGTACATATGTTCTATAAACAAACGTTATACAACAAAAAATGTAACAAACCAACAAACCCATACACATATGCAACAAATTAACTGCTTAACTTATAGCTAGCTACTGGCACACATTGATTAACCCTCCTACCCTCACCATACATTAAACAATTCAACATCTATACTTTCAAAAATAGCGTAACTTCATCACTGAGGAAATGTATCAAGTATGGCATCATTTTGTTCAGAAGGTATGATAGAATCGATTTTGAACTTCAATATTACGCAATATATATCGTAGATTGCGTAATTGATAAAACAGGCAAACACAAATTTTTTGGAGGATTGCGCACTTTTTGTATCGCTTACCTAAGCTCCTATTTGGATCGATGAAAGTTACATCATTCTAAAGCGCTTTTTCTCCTCTTTTCCATGATATCAATTTATCAAAGAGCATATGAACTATAGAAAGGTAATTAGGATGAAAACAAATTATTCGCAAGAATAAAACAATCATGTGGAATAGAATGCCAGTCCTAAGTAGAGTATTATGTTGTAAAGTAGTATGAATCATTAAATGCGCTAGATGACAAGCTGTCAAATGGTATATAACACTAAGGCAGTAGTGCTTTGGATAGAGCCACATAAGTTATTGAAATAATATGTTCCAAATTAGGAACAGAAAAGGGTAGGAGGGTTAATTGCATAACAATTATTTACTTTACTTACTTTACCCAAATATAGGGGATAATTGCATCTAAAACTGCATGTATACATGTACAGCAACAAACTGTGTCGAGTGAACAAACTGGATACTACAAACAAGCCATACGTATGCTCCAGGCAAACTGCATACAACGACAAACTGTACACAACAAAGAATGTGTACAACAGCAGTGTTCAAGATCACTGGTAATTGTTTGTAATCTGTAATTACTATACTTATAGGGACACACACAGGAAACTTTAATAATGAGAGAAACCCAATCTCTATCTAATGAACTCCACTGTATTATGCCATGTTTGTACACACAGTACTTCAATCTCACTGTATATGCATAAATACATACATATTCACACATTTGGTACATGTGTACATATACGGTGTATGTGTGCTTGGCCAAGATAAATAAGATGTAAACTTACCCTTTTTTAGTTCAATGCTACTATGAGCCAGATTGTGAAGGAGATTCTCAGACTGAGGAGTTTGGGTGTTGTGGAGAGGGCCAAGATTATGCCTCTGGACAGGATTGGGGTGGTGGACCATGTTTCAACTGGTGAGGATATTCTCAGTACACATGTGGAGTCTGTTACACAATTCAAACTTCTCAATAATTCACACTCTGTAAAATTTAATTTTCTCTATGTAGTCCCTGGGTGAAAAAGTAACCGATGTCAGACTGCTCTTGGAACTAACAATCACATCATGCAGATTAACTGCAAGCAGCAAACAATAGCATAGTAATATCAAATAAACTTCATCTAAGCATAACTATTTAGCCCAAACCATGCAGTGTAGCTTCTTCAGTTTTTGATGCTGCTTATAATAGGAAATTATACTTACTTATAATTATGGTGTTGATTGCCAAGAGCTATTAATCATTTAATCACAATGATGTCTGATTCAATTGAGTGCATGAAAGTTTAAGACAGCTAGTAAATAGTGTATAATGGTGCACACACTGCGGAAAAGTGAAGTAGTCAGGTCGACTATGAAGAAATGTACAATATGAGAGTGAGAAATTATATAATTACTGTGGGCAGATCTTTATAGGAGACCGAAGAGTCCAATTTACGTAACAAAGAATGCAAGTCAAACGTAGTATACCATGGAGTGGTGGAATTCTGGAATACTCAGCTTTTGGCCTTGATACGCTACTACTGTAAGACATACATATATACGTAGAATTATTAGGAAAGGTTGGAATTCAAGATCTAATAGTCTATTCGAGGAGGAGGGGGGTTCTGCATAAACCCTACACTCCACTCTTACCTACGTATACAGGCCTGTAAGGGTTACCTTTGTGGCAGAGAAAGCAATATATTTAGCAATTATTTGGGTTAACTTCAGTCTTTATATAAGGGCTAATATTAAGAATGTCTGTCTTTGGCTAATCGACTTGTCTCATACACAGACATGTATACTGGCTGTGTGGGGTGTCATGTAAAAGGAGATGTGAGTGTGAGGACCATGATTCCCGTGTACAACATCAACTCCTCACCCTTAACAGGTGAAAACCACCCTCATTACATGGTATTCCATTGTATGTACATATTTATGGTGGTAAAGGATACCATGCATCATCCACCGTGAACTTGCAGTTGGAAAACATACAACAAATCACTTTTGAAATTTAAGACCCCTACATGAAATATATGACAGTACAGGTATCACCACCATGGTAGTATACAATTTATGTTGTCATAAGGATGGTAATCAAAACATATCCCATAAACGACCATTTTGACAAAAACAGCAATTGTTTTTGTGGTTCCAGGTCATTGTGCTAGTGAATTATTAATAGCGAGAATCATCGTAGAACTTTATGCTCAAGTGAGCTTCTATCCTACAATGGGTCCTGAGACAGGGTGACATTGCAATTATTATTACTACTAGTTCCCAATGGACAATATAATAACATTGTATTGGAAGTGTATGTACACTGTGTGCCTTCCTTTGTATATAATTGGTGAATGCATGAATGATAGGATCACTATGGAGTGTTGCATGTGATAAGTCGAAAGTACAGTTACCATAGTAACACATGCATATGTACACGCAATGTTTGTATGTGTTAGTGTGTGCACATGCACGTGTGCATGAATGTGTGTCTGGGTGCGGTGTTTGTATACATATGTATGTGTATATATATAATATTATTTATGAATACAATAAAAGGATTGAGAGGTTCAAAGGACAGGTACCATAGTACCACACATACATAATATATGTATACGCATAATGTATGCATGTGTGGTTGTGTGTGTGTGTGTGTGTGTGTGTGTGTTTGTGTGTGTTTGTGTGTGTGTGTGTGTGTGTGTGTGTGTGTGTGTGTGTGTGTGTGTGTGTGTGTGTGTGTTTGTGTGTGTGTATGTGTGTGTGTGTGTGTGTGTGTGTGTGTGTGTGTGTGTGTGTGTGTAGAGTAAGACACATATTATTATCAGACACTGCCTCTAGTCTACTAGCTACTTCTCGAGATCTAGAGACCCTACCAACTCCCAATAAACTTTGTTTCATACACCACTATATATAGTCGCTATCTGTCCAGTGAATTCCTTGTAGCTTATTGCAGAGGCAATCAAAAAAGTGTACAATAATAATCAACATTGAAACAAAGGAATTAGGCTTCAAACAGACTTGGCTACAGAGTGGACTAGTGACAAAAACAACAAAACATCAAAAGTATTATAATTATTAAATAAGCTTTAAATGTCTACTTTAAAATATGAAAGCTAAAGGTCGATAATTATTATACATCGCTTTGAGGAAATCCAGTTAGTGAACAGATCACAATTTGACTGAATTTATATTCATTTAAAATTACATAAGCTGAATGTAATTTCAAATTTTAAAGCTGTAATGGTTGCTGTACGGGGATACACCTCCCAGTACAGTAACTAGCTTGTTGTACGCTGCATGAATTCATCAATATGAACACCACTAGCAATATAAACTTGGCAACTGTACTTTCAACCTATCACATGCAACACTCCATAGTGATCCTATCATTCATGCATTCACCAATTATATACAAAGGAAGGCACACAGTGTACATACACTTCTAATACAATGCTATTATATTGTCCATTGGGAGCTAGTAGTAATAATAATTGCAATGTCACCCTGTCTCAGGACCCGTTGTAGGAAAGAAGCTCACCTGAGCATAAAGTTCTCCGATGATTCTGACTATTAATATTTCACTAGCACAATAACCTGCAACAATAAAGACAACTCTATATTTGTCATAATGTTCATTTATGGGATATGTTTTGATTACCATCCATATGGTGACAAAGTGTATGCTACCATGGTGGTGACACCTGCGCATATTCCAGTCAAAGTCTTAAATATCAAAAGTGATTTGTTGGATGAATTCCAAGTTCACAGTGGATGCATGGCATCCTTTACCACCATACCATGTTGTACATACAAGTTGACATATGTACATACTATCAGAGTGAAAGATGCATGTGGTTAGGGTGTTTTTACCTTTTAAGAGTGAGGAGTTGATGTAGTACACGGGAATCATAGTCTTTATGCTAGCTGATATCTCCTATTACATTACACTTCACACAGCCAGTACAAGGACAGACATTCTTAATATTAACAAGTTATTAATATGGAGACTGAAATTGCAATTGATTATTTCAAGATAGCCTAATGTATTATAGTGTAGCATATTGAGGGCCACAAGCTGAGTGTTGGAGTTCCACCACTCTGTACCACACTAGGATTGAAATTATTTTATTTTTGTTGAATTTAACTCTTCAGTCTGGAATCGTGGGAGTAGCTAGAAAATCCCTTTTATGCAATTATTTTACCAGGAGCAATCATTTACTATACTTATAGGGACACACACAGGAAACTTTAATAATGAGAGAAACCCAATCTCTATCTAATGAACTCCACTGTATACATATGCCATGTTTGTACACACAGTACTTCAATCTCACTGTATATGCATAAATACATACATATTCACACATTTGGTACATGTGTACATATACGGTGTATGTGTGCATATCATACCCCTCCTTATTGCCCTGTCGTCTCTCCTTCATGGTGGAGCACAAGGAGAGCACTGGGATCGTGACTGCTAGTGTGGATACTGTGTTGGAGAATGCACCCCTCACGTTAGCATGATGGACCACTTCTGCAGCAGTTTGCAGTGAGGTATGTACATACGTATGTATTATATAAATGGATGTATTGTTCTGACATATTCAGTGGTACAGTAAGTTGAGTAGAAAAGTGTCCCAGCAACTTAATGTGTATACTGTAATAATGCATGTATAGTTGTTAGTTGTATAGCGCATGTATGAAACAGGTATTGTACAATGCAGTCATACCCGTGAAGATGTTTTGAACATTTTCACACATGTCACCATAGACCCTATTAAAGACACACCTAGAATTTGACTTAATCTCTTCTAATTATGACAATATAATTCATTTACGCATGTGTTGTTAGTCTCTGCAATGTTTGATGGATGGTACAGTAATAAAATGTAATGTTGTGAAGTTTGGTGGTACGGTAATAGACGATGTGTGCAAATATGACACAAATACGTTAGTTAGTCGTAAGAGTTTCTATTTGTGTATACATGCTGTGTTACTTACACTTGTACGCATGCATGCACATGTACACTGATGTACGTACACACAACAGTACACATACGTACATATACCTGAGTTCACTTGGAGAATATCACGTGTACATATAATGTGGTCGAGTAACAATAATACATATTATTTATGCATATACACATACATACATACACGTACACCACAGATACGGGGTCTATTGTGTACCTGATGACAGGGTTGATAGTGCTGTTTCCCATACTGTCCGCCATGCAATCCTCAAAGGTTGTTTTCCGAGGCTGTGCGCACTCTAGACCGCTTTCGAATTCCCTCGATCCTGGCGACAGAGCTGACATAGCCGTTAGTGCACATTTACTACCAATCCACCAAACCTGCTTTCCACAGTACCTTGTAAGGTCCAATGCTCCCTGAGATCCCGCCGTAACCACGTTTTTGGCGTCCCATACACAGTAGAAATCGGGATGGTTGGAATCCACCTCAAAACTCTCTTTCCGTCTTGTTCATCTTCAGAATCCATGATAAAGCTTTTTAGTCGCCTGTCCGCTTGTAGAAATTCGTACTTTGACTCGAGGTTTGAAATAAAAGGACTTAATACACTTAGCTTGGAAGAAGCGACGGATCCACTTGGTACATTTATACGTAGTATGGAGTATGATTTGTAATAGTTAATATAGGCCTAGAATTGTATATTAATCATATTTTCGAACCTATAGCATGAAAATGGCTTCCTCCAGTGACCCGGTACGATATTCCTATGGGTCAACCTACCTGTCCCTGGACCTTGATCAAGGATGTTGAAATGTAGTATCCAATATAGGTATAAGATTGAGGCTTTCCCTCATGCATGTTGCAATTTGTTCAAGAGGGATCTGGAACTTTGAGTGTGCCGACAGGTGTCACGAAATATTCGGCCCGGGCCCCTTGCACTAGGGTGTAATTCCGCTACAAGAGAGCAAGCAAGCGTATTTTCGATTTGAAAACGAGAACAACGAAACAACAAAAGTCAAGACCTTTTGGAATAGGCTATAATGTTAACCTATTGGATCGGATCTTTCCGTTTCGACGAAGGACGGCAGAAGCGGGTAGAAAATAGGGGGCCGAATATTGTGACAGAACTCCTGCAGCATGTACATTACTGTGCAACGTGTTATGTGTTCTTGTTCTGTACCTCAACTGCGAGGAACCTCAATAGTAGCCCACTGGCTAGTGTGTATCCTGGTATATATAAAAGTTTAAATTCAAATTCAAACTCCACTTTTTATTCAAGTTGACTAGTGTTCACTTGGAAGGTAGGCAAGTGCCCCTCTCCCTCTCATGTCAAGTGTCAAGTCTCGTGTTGGCAAGTACCCACGAGGGAAATAATCCTGCATGGAGATCCTGGCTTTTACATGTTCTCAGTAGCAGTGGTGTAAAAATCCCTTGGTGTGTTCTTTTATCAGCAAGTGGTATCAGATTCATGTGTAACTCTCTTCAAATGTGAGTTCATGCTGGGGATTGTGAATAATGAATAGAGCACTGTGCATACTGAACACCTCAATGTACATAGTTGAGTTGGTGTAATGGATGATTGGAAACAGTAGTGGAACAGGCAGCCTCTATGCAGAGGTGCTTTTGTGTACAGTGGTTGAATTTATGTAGTGGATGGTCCTATAGTGGTCACTTAGGAAGGTGGTCTTTAATATGGAGGTGATCAACTGAACATAGGTTAGATTACTAGGCATAGGTATTCTTTTTTATACTGGGAAGGCCTTTAGGCCATCAGGCTACTATATTGGGCACCGAACATTGTGTTTATGTACAGATAAACTAAATGTGCCAATGTGTCCTTAACCCTACAACACGTCCATCAATATCTCTTTAATCCCTTAAGAGTGGTTCACTGTTGGAAGCAAAGGACAGTACTGTGTGGATATTGTTACTATATGAGTGTTAACTTCCTACAGGAAGTGGGTATGACCTGCTTCCTGTTATCATCTGCTCACACATCCTGTAGAAACCTCCAGGATACAGTATACGGCATACTATCACCTTGGAATGCAAGTGTCGTGCCCATGAGCTACGCAAAAAGGTGCTTAGCGTTATTCCATCCTATGTATACCTTCCCATACATAAAAATTATTAAGCACCTCCGGATGTAGTTAAGGTTAGGGACCATCTACAGAATAAAAACTGTTTCATAAGTTAATATAGGACCACAACTAGCTTCCCATAAAATATCATGTTGACACGTCCCCTTTCCCATGAGCTACGCGAAAAGGTGCTTAGCGGTATTCCATCCTATACCTTCCCATACATTGACGATTATTAAGCACCTCCGAATGTAGTTAGGGTTAGGGACCACCTACATAGACGAAAACTGTTTCATAAGTTAAGGTTAAGTTAGTATAAGACCACACTGTTGGCGGGGCGGGGATGCCAATCCAAACAACTTGTCAGATCGAGTGGGTGAAGATTAGGAATGCTAGAGGACCCAGTACACTTGCCCTCGAGCGTTTCGTGCCCTTGGGACTCGAGCAAAGCGCCAATGCATGCACCCCCGTACAGTAACTACGTATTACAACTTTATAAAAGTAGATAACTACATAAAAGTAGCTACTTCTCGAGATCTAGAGACCTTACTGACTCCCAATAAACTTTATTTCTTACACCATTATAAATATTATAGTCACTATCTGTCCAGTAAATTCCTTGTAGCGTATCGCAAAAGTAATCAAAAAGTGTATGAAAATAATCAACATTAAAACAAAGGAATAATATATGGTTTCAAACAGACTTGGCCAAAGAGTGGACGGGTGACAAAACAACAAAACATCAAAGTATTATAATAATAAGCTTTAAATGTCTACTTTAAAATATGAAAGCTGGAGGTCGATATACATCGCTTTGAGGAAATCCAGTTATTGAACCCTCTGTGACAGATCACAATTTCACTGATTTTATACTGATTTGAAATTACATAAGCTGAATGTGATTTAAAATTTGTCTTACTCTGCACACACACACACACACACACACACACACACACGTGCGCGCACACACACACACACACACACACACACACACACACACACACACACACAAACTCACACACACACACAGACACACCACACATGAATACATTATGTATATGCATATATAATATTATGTATGTGTGGTTTTTATATGGTACCTGTCCTTTCAACCTCTCAATCCTTTTATTGTATTCATAAATAATATTATATACACATACATATGTACACAGACACCACACACAGACACACACACATGTGCACATGCATGTGCACAAACTAACGCATACACACATTGCGTGTACATATGTATGTGTTACTATGGTAACTGTACTTTCAACCTATCACATGCAACACTCCATAGTGATCCTATCATTCATGCATTCACCTACAAAGGAAGGCACGCAGTGTACATACACTTCTAATACAATGCTATTATATTGTCCATTGGGAACTAGTAGTAATAATAATTGCAATGTCACCCTGTCTCAGGACCCATTGTAGGAAAGAAGCTCACTTGAGCATAAAGTTCTCCGATGATTCTGACTATTAATATTTCACTAGCACAATGACCTGGAACCATAAAAAATTCTATTTTTGTAATGGTGCTCATTTATGGGATATGTTTTGATTACCATCCATATGGTGACATAAAGTGTATACAACCTGTCTGGTGACCTGTGCTGTATCACTGACCTGTGCTACATGGCTTATGTATGCACAGATTTCTCTTTGATCCTCCCCTCAACCAGGATACAAGTAATGCATCTACACATGTGCATGCGTAGATATTCCCTTGTATATGTACATACATAAATGTTCTCTTTATACATTGTATTTACATATGTATGTATATAATAATATCATACGTAACATGAGTGTCAACTTCCTACAGGAAGTGGTATACCTGCTTCCTGTTATCATCTGCCCACACATCCTGTGGTAACCTCCAGGATACAGCATACAGTATACTATCACCTTGGAATGTAAGTGTCAGCCATGTTGGCAGAGTGGGGGATGTCAATCCAAACAACTTGTCAGAGTGGGTGGAGATCAGGAATGCTAGAGGAACCAGTACAGTACAGGTTAGTATGTGGTGTGTGCGTGCGTGTGCGTGTGTGCGTGCGTGCGTGCGTGCGTGCGTGCGTGCGTGCGTGTGTGTGCACATGTAGTGTGGGTGGGTGGGTGCACGTGTGGTGTTTATGTATGAACACAGTTGTTTGAAGATTTACAAGGTTACATGCAAGCACATGTAATACTATGTGGATGCTAGTGGTCTCATTTGGAGGTTTATTCAATCATGCATGTATTGAGCATTTACATGGTTATCTAACCCTCTGTGACAGACCAAATTTCCGCCACATTGATGTTACTAGTAATGTTCAAATTCGTGAATTGCGCCATTCAGCACATGTAATTTTTAAATCAGTATAAAATCAGTCAAAATTTGATTTGTCAATAAATATTTTTATAATAGATAATATTGAATATTATCGTACACGTTTTTCTGTAGAGTCTCTATTTTCTCAAGAAGTTCATAGTTACTTTCAGGCGTCCAAGTATAGGCAGTGTCTGATTATGGATGTTTTACTTTACACACGCACGCACGCACACACGCACGCACGCACACACGCATGCACACACGCAGGATCCTATCATTCATGCATTCACCAATTATATACAAAGGAAGGCACACAGCGTACATACACTTCTAATACAGCACTATTATATTCCCCATAGGGAACTAGTAGTAATAATAATTGCAATGTCACCCTGTCTCAGGACCCATTGTAGGAAAGAAGCTCACTTGAGCATAAAGTTCTCCGATGATTCTGACTATTAATATTTCACTAGCTCAATGACCTGGAACCACAAAAACAATTGCTGTTTTTGTCATAATGCTCATTTATGGGATATGTTTTGATCACCATCCATAATATTATGGTGACATAAAGTGTATACTACCATGGTGGTGACACCTGTACATATTCCAGTCAGAGGTTTAAATATCAAAAGTGATTTGTTGTATGTTTCCAAGTTCACAGTGGATGCATGGTATCCTTTACCACCATATCAATGTTGTAAATTTGACATACATATTTGTACATACAATGGAATACCTTGTAGTGAGGGTGTTTTTCACCAGTGTG
This sequence comes from Chondrilla cf. caribensis, assembly GCA_964020155.1. NCBI lineage: Eukaryota > Metazoa > Porifera > Demospongiae > Chondrillida > Chondrillidae > Chondrilla > Chondrilla cf. caribensis. Next base: position 4,245,362 of record OZ026553.1, read on the forward strand.
TGCACCATTATACACTATTTACCAGCTGTCTTAAACTTTCATGCACTCAATTGAATAAGACATCATTGTGATTAAATGATTAATAGCTCTTGGCGATCAACACCATAATTATCAGTAAGTATAATTTCCTATTATAAGCAGCTACAAAAACTGAAGAAGCTACACTACATGGTTTGGGCTAAATAGTTATTCTTGGATAAAGTTTGTTTGATATTACTATGCTATTGTTTGCTGCTAGCAGTTAATCTGCATGATGTGATTGTTAGTTCCAAGAGCAGTCTGACATCAGTTATTTTCCCCCCCAGAAACTACATTGAGAAATTAAATTTTACAGAGTGTGAATCATTGAGACGTTTGAATTGTGTAACGGACTCTACACGTGTACTGAGAATATACTCACCAGTTCTTACATTTTGCACCATAACCCTCTCCGGAACTAAAATATTTGTCCAGGCCCATTTCACAACACGGATACTCCATAATCATAGAAGATCCTTGACAATTTCTCTTAAAGAAGCATCGAACTAAAAAAAGGGTAAGTTTGCATCTTATTTATTTATCTTGGCTGCTATTTAAACATCACAGAGAAGAATCACACATCTGCATGAAGCTATACAATAATTACTACTTACATGGCCAAGCCTGAGCTTGATAAGCAATGGCTCCAAGAACCAACAGAAGCAAGAGGACTCCTTTGCCAAACATTTCAGATCACCTTAAGTTATTGAATCAAACGAGACTGTCACAGTTGTTCCCACCAAAGAACTCACAGAATGAATGAACAAGTGGAGCTCTGTAACTCTCTTTATAGCTACTGGTAGCATGTGATATTCATGCTCGTCATACGCCCACGCACATTAATTGCACAGAACACTTATTAATTTTTCTCAATTCACCCAAATATAGGGAATATTTGTAGCTAAAACTGCATTAATTTTGTACAACTAACTAAAAATACATGTGTTCTATAAACAGTCAAACGTTATACTGACTGATGTAATCAAGTATACATTGAAAGATGGTGGTCAGACCACTCAATATTACACATAACCAGATGTAGTTGGACACATGACAGATACTGCGATAGGTGAATCAGTTCAAAGCACCTTAGCTTGCACACTAGGTGTAATTTGTATACATGAGGCATCTCATACCAGTAAATTCAAGTGTTCAGAAGGATATCAGACTCTATGTACATATTGTGTACAAACACATGCATGAATGCACGTATTTAAAGAGAGTTACTCATGAGTCTGATACCACTTGCTGATAAAAGAACACACCAAGGGATTTTTACACCACTGCTACTGAGAACATGTAGAAGACAGGATCTCCATGCTGGATTATTTCCCTCGTGGGTACTTACCAACACGAGGCTAGACACTGTCAAACAATATTCGGTCCCCTATTTTCTGCCCACTTCTGGTCCTTCATCGAGATGGAAAGATCCGTTCCCATCGGTTATAGCCTATTCAGCCGAAAGGTCTTGAGTTTTGGTACTTCGTTGTTCTCGTTTTCAAATCGAAAATACGTTTACTTGCTCTCTTCCAGCGGAATTATACTCTATTGTAATTATAAGGGTCCCGGGCATCGTCGATGGTCCAGGAACAGGATGGCCCATACATACGTAGATGTAACTAAAGGAAGCCATTTTCATACTGGGATCGATAATAATAATTATACAATACTAGACCAATATTAACAAGTATAAATCAAACTCTTTACTAGGTACTCTAGACTAAACTAGGTATAAATGTACAAAATGGATCCGGCGCCCCTTCCAATCTAACAACGTAGCAAGTTTCTTTCCAAGAAGAATGAAGACCTCCTCAAAACATACCAAATCATTTTATTTCAAACCTCGATCAAGTCAAAGTATAAGATATTCTATAAGGGCACTAAATCATTGATTCTGAAGATGAACAAGACGAAATGCGTGTTTGGAAGTGGATTACAACCATCCCGATTTCTGCTGTGTACGTATGAAGGCGCCGAAAACGTGGTTATGGCGGGATCTCAGGGAGTGTTGAACTTTACAAGGTACTGTGGAAAGCAGGTTTGGTGGATTGGTAGCAAATGTGGACAAACAGCAATGTTGGCTCTGTCGTCAGGAGGGAAAGTGGTCGAGAGCAAAGCTGTAATGTGAAGAAAGGATATAGTGTGTGTATTACATTACTCCTCACACTTAATAGGTGAAAAACACCCTAACCACGTGATATTTCATTCTGTGTAGATCCACATATTATGTCAACTTGTATGTACAACATTGAGATGGTGGTAAAGGATACCATGCTTCCACTGTGAACTTGGAAACATACAGCATATCCCATAAAAGAACATCATGACTAAATATAGCAGTTGTTTTTGTGGTTCCAGGTCATTGTGCTAGTGAAATATTGATAGTCAGAATCATCGGAGAACTTTATGCTCAAGTGAACTTCTTTCCTACAATGGGTCCTGAGAAAGGGTGACATTGTAATTATTATTACTACTAGTTCCAATGGACAATATAATAGCATTGTATTGAGAGTATATGTACACTGCTTGTTTTATACTGTATAATTGGTGAATGTATGAATGATCAGATAGGATCACTCTGGAGTGTTGCATGCAAGTGATAGGTTGAACCATAGTAAAACATGCATATGTACACACAATGTGTGTATGTGTTAGTGTGTGCCACATTTAGTTAGGACAACTCCCAGGTATTTCTTTTCACACAGTAGTTACTTCCTAACTGGATTTTTGTATTTTATTGTTACTTTGAATTGGAGTAATTATATGTGTTCACACAACATGAATAGACATGATAGACATGTGACCAATAACATTTTGTTGTGTGTGTGTGTGTGTGTGTGTGTGTGTGTGTGTGTGTGTGTGTGTGTGTGTGTGTGTGTGTGTGTGTGCATAAATGCATGTGTTATGGTTTCCATTATGACATGCATGTGGAGTTAGTATCAGGTACTAAGCACAGATAAGATATGCGTACAGATACAATATTTTGCATTGTACAGTGTCAGTGAACAAAGTATGTAAATAATAATGGAAATATGTACACTTTTAATTTGCAATCAATTTTGGAGAAGTGTTTTACTGCTTAATTGTTTGTTATTTGCTAATTTTTCGCATGTAATCTTGCAAGTAATTGCCAGTGATGTTGTTGTTGCACACATTCTTTGTTGTGCACAGCTTGTTTGCTGCATATGTATGGTTTTGTTGGTTTGTTATATTTTTGTTGTATATAGTGTTTGTTTATGGAACACATGTACCTTTTGTTAGTTTTACATGCAGTTTTAGATAGCAAATATGCCCTAAATTCAGGTGAAATGAATAAAGTTGGCGGGAACAACTGTGACAGTCTCGTTTGATTCAATAACTTGTGGTGATCTGAAATGTTCGGAAAAGGAACCCTCTCGGTTCTGTTGGTTCTTGGAGCCATTATTTATCAGGCTGAGGCTGTGCGATGTAAGTAGTCAGTATTGTATAGCTTCATGCAGATGTGGGATTCTTCTCTGTGATGGTTACATATATCTGTTGAATGGTGAAGGTGAATCACATGTGAACTTATATACTATTTTCAGTTGTATGCTACTCTAAGACGAAATGTCAAGGAAGAGTAGTGAAGACAGGTAGATTCTGTTGTAAACATCCAGATTCTGTGTCTGTAAAGGATTCTAAGATCGGTTGGTGTTACCCATGGTGAGAACATTCTTAGTACACATCTGTCTGTCTGAATCACACTCTATTTGTGAAAAATAATTTAAATTTCTCTATAATATAGTAAAGGGGGCTAGAAATCCGATGTCAGGCTACTCTTAGAAATAGGGATTCTGTCACACAGATTAACTGCAAGCAGCAAACATATCATAGTAATCTCAAATAATCTTTTTTTGCCCAAACCATCTAGTGTATACGTAGTTTATTCAGTTTTCTAGCTGCTTATAATAGGAAATTACCATTATGGTGTAGATTTGCAAGAGTTATTAATCATTAATTTTTTTAACCACAATGATGTCTGATTTGATCGAGTGCTAGTAAATAGTGTATAATGGTGCACACACTGCGGATAAGTGAAGTAGTCAGGTTGACTATGAAGAAATGTACAAAATGACAATGATGAATGATATAATCATACACCATTAGGAAGGTTTATAAAAGGAGAATGAAGTGTTCAATTCAACAAATAATGAGATAATTTGAATCCCAGTGTGGTACAGAGTGGTGGAACTCTAGAACACCCAGGTTTTGGCCCCTATACAATAACCTGAAGCATACAACAGCTGGTGAATAGTGTATAATAGTACACTTACTGCAGATAAGTGAAGTATATAGTCACATTTACCATGACGAATACACTACATGAGAATGATATCAGCATTGTATCAGAAGTGTATGTACACTGTGTGCCTTCCCTTTGTAATTGGTGAATGCATGAATGATAGGGCCATGTACTCTGGAGTGTTGCATGTGTTAAGTTGAAAGTATGGTTCCACCAGAGATACTCCAACAAATGGATTGGAAACTCGCGCAACCGCATGGATTCTTGCGTAGATGATGCGTCACCGTAGATATTCGTTACGTCATCGACCGCACAAATTTTGTTCTTAGTTTGAGAAAATGGCGACGGCTAGTTCTTCTGTGGTGTGGATATATATTCGATACGCATCGAAAGTTTTACTGTTCTTGGACTTTTTGGAGTCGGTTTTCAGGGATGAAGTGCTCCTTGTTGAGTCCCGAAGACATTTAGATGTTCGTAGAGGCGGAGAGTTACTGTGCGATGCTACAACGGGAACGAAATGATCAAGATGAAGATAATTATAATATGCCATTGGCTGCATGCCGCTTGTCACGAAAAGAGCACTGCCCGCGAGAATCGAGCAGGCTTCGGATGGCTCGTATTATGAAATGCGAACATATCCTAGAGGTTTAAACATGAACGGAGGTAATCGGACCTGGATTACGGTAGAATCTATAAATTTTGTAGAGTTTATTGTCCGAAAAGACGTTTAATCGTCGAAAGTACCTGTTAAAGATTCGAAAAAAGTATCGGTAAGTGTATATTATGTTGGATACAGTCAATTTTCATCTTAGAAATGTGTTATCAGCTTCCCATGTGTTGGAGTATCTATGGTTCCAACAGTACCTATATATATATATAAACAGCCATACACTTTTCAAATACTGTTTGCAAAAGTGTACATGTATTTCTGTTTTAATCATAATTTGCTCACTGACAAAGCACTATGTATATCAAATTTATGCGTTAAAATTAAAATACATAATGTGAAGACCTTTACGGTATATTCTCCACGTCATGACTGAAAACTATAATACGTGCATGTATTTATATCCACACACGAACAAAACCACACACACACACACACACACACACACACACATGCACGTACGCACATTGAGTGTACAGATGCATGTGTTACTATTGTAACTGCCATTTCAACCTATTGCATACATCACTCCAGAGTGATCCTATCATTCATGCATTCACCAATTATATACAAAGGAAGGCACACAGTGTACATACACTTCTAATACAATGCTATTATATTGTCCATTGGGAACTAGTAGTAATAATAATTGCTATGTCACCCTGTCTCAGGACCCATTGTAGGAAAGAAGCTCACTTGAGCATAAAGTTCTCCGATGATTCTGACTATTAATATTTCACTAGCACAATGACCTGTGACCACAAAAACAATTGCTATTTTTGTCATAGTGCTTGTTTATGGGATATATTTTGATTACCATCCATATAGTGACATTAAAGGTATTCTACCATGATGGTGATACCTGTGCATATTTCATGTCGGGGTCTTAAATTTCAAAAGTGATTTGTTGTATGTTTCGAAGTTCACAGTGGATGCATGGTACCCTTTACCACAATATCAATGTTGCACTTACAATTTTGACATATGCAATTACTTGAAAAATTTCATGCCAAAAATTAGAAAAAACAAACAGTTATGCATTTCTCTAATACTGATCACAAAAGTGTATTTCCATTAATCATAAGTTGTTCTCATGTGTACTTGTGTGTACCCCCATATCACTTTTGTGCCTACACGTTGAGGTATACGTACAGAAGGACAGGATTACTCGCAAGGTTTCATGTCAAAATTAGCAAATTATAATAAAACAAACAGTCCTACACTTCTCTAATACTAACACGTACATGCGCTGCGTGCACACACACACACATGCACATGCATATTATGTGTACTTATACATGTGTTACTAATGGAACCATACTTTCAATCTAACACATGCAACACTCCAAAGTGGTCCTATCGGATGCAGTCATCAATAACAAAAAGAAGGCTTACGGTGTACATACACTTCCAATACAATGCTACTATCATTCTGGTGTGTACGTAGTGTATTTGTCATGGTCAACCTGACTACTTCAATTATCCACCATACACCAGCTGTTATATACTTCAGGTTATTATATTAGGGTCTGTGTGTTCTGGAGCTCCGCCGCACCGTACCACATTATGATTCAAATTATCTTATTTTTTGCTGACTTTAACCCTTCAGTCTCATTTTATAAACCTTCCTACAGGTGTATACATAATATCATTCATCGTTGTCATTTTGTATATTTCGTCATAGTCAACCTGACTACTTCACTTGTCCGCAGTGTGTGCACCATTATACACTATTTACTAGCTGTCTTAAACTTTCATGCATTCCATTGGATCAGATATCATTGTGATTAAATGATTAATAACTCTTGGCAATCAACACAATAATTATCAGTGCCAATAATTTCCAAAGATAAGCAGCTAAAAAACTGGAGAAGCTACACTACATGGTTTGGGCTAAATGCTTGGATGAAGATTAATTGAGATTACTATGCTATGTTATGTTAGCTGCTTGCAGTTAATCTGCGTGACAGAATCCTTAGTTCCAAGAGCAGCCTGACATCGGTTTTCTAGCCTCATTTACTGCATAGAGAAAATTATTTTTCACAAAATGAGTGTGATTCATTAATATTGACAGACTCTGTATGTGTACTAAGAATGTTCTCACCATGGGAAACATCTTGCAGTGATAAAATCCTCTACAGACAAAGCATTTGCCTGTGTGCAACAGTTTCCACTTGTTCCCACTACTCTTCCTCGACAATTTGCCTCAGACCAGCATAGAACTGAAAATAGTATTAGATCACATCTTATTCACCTTTACCATTCAACAGATATATGTAACCATCACAGAGAAGAATGACACATCTGTATGAAGCTATACAATACCGACTACTTACATGGGCGAGCCTGAGCCTGATAAGCAATGGCTCCAAGAACCAACAGAAGCAAAAGGACTCCTTTTCCGAACATTTCAGATCACCTCAAGTTGTTGAATCAAACGAGACTGTCACAGTTGTTCCCACCAAAGAACTCACAGAATGAATGAACAAGTGGAGCTCTGTAGCTCTCTTTTATAGCTACTGGTAGCATGTGATATTCATGCTCGTAATACACCCACGCATATTTATTCATTGAGTAACACTTATTAACTTTACTCAATTCACCCTAATACAGGGAATATTTACAGATGGATCTTTGACAATGTGTTCAACTAATAAATTGTACAGGTGATCTGAAATGTTTGGAAAAAGAGTCCTCTTGGTTTTGTTGGTTCTTGGAGCCATTGCTTATCAGGCTGTGGCTGTGCAATGTAAGTAGTAATTATTTTATAGCTTCATGCAGATGTGTGATTCTTCTCTGTGATTGATACAAATATCTCTTGAACGGTAAAGGTGCATCAGATGTGAACTTGTATATTATACTATTTTCAGTTGTATGCTACTCGAAGACAAAATGTCAAGGAAGAGTAGTGACAATAGGTAGATTCTGTTGTAAACATCCAGATTCGGTGTCTGTAAGGGATGTTAACATCGGTTGGTGTTACCCATGGTGAGAACATTCTTAGTACACATATGGAGTTTGTCTAAATCACACTCAGTTTGTGAAAAATAATTAAAATTTCTCTATAATAGCTATAGTAAATGGGGCTAGTAATCTGATGTCAGGCTAGTCTTGGAAATAAGGATTCTGTCACACAGATTAACTTCCAGCAGCTGACATATTAATCTCAAATAAACCATTTCGCCCAAACCATGTAGTGTATACGTAGTTTCTTCAGTTTTTGTAGCTGCTTATAATAGGAAATTATACTTTCTGATAATTATGGTGTTGATTGCCAAGAGTTATTAATCATTAATGTTATTCACAATGATGTCTGATTTGATCGAGTGCATGAAAGTTTAAGACAGCTAGTAAATAGTGTATAATGGTGCACACACTGGAGATAAGTGAAGTAGTCAGGTTGCATGGCCAATGTACAATAATTTGAATCCCTGTGGGGTACAGTGTGGTGGAACTCTAGAACACTTTTGGCCCTAATATAATAACATGAAGTATACAACAGCTGGTGAATAGTGTATAATGGTGCACTCACTGTGGATAAGTAAAGTAGTCAGGTTGACCAGGAGGAATACACTAATGATAATAGCATCATATGGGAAGTGTATGTACACTGTGTGCCTTACTTTTGTAATTGGTGGATGCATCAGATAGGACCACTCTGGAGTGTTGCATGTGTTGTTATATAGGTTGAAAGTATGGCTCCAATAGTAATACATGTATATGTATGCATAATGTGTGTGTGTGTGTGTGTGTGTGTGTGTGTGTGTGTGTGTGTGTGTGTGTTGTGTGTGATGTGTGTGATGTGTGTGTGTGTGTGTGTGTGTGTGTGTGTGTGTGTGTGTGTGTTGTGTGTGATGTGTGTGATGTGTGTGTGTGTGTGTGTGTGTGTGTGTGTGTGTGTGTGTGTGTGTGTGTGTGTGTGTGTGCATGTTATTATTAGAGAGGTGTAGGACTATTTGCTAATATTGGCATGGAAGGATACCATGCATCTACTGTGAACATGGAAACATGCAACAAATCACTTTTGAAATTCAAGACCCTGATAGGAAATATGTACAGGTATAACCATTATGGTAGTATACCTTTAATGTCACTATATGGATGGTAATCAAAACATATATCCTATAAACGAGCACCACACATGACAGAAATAGCATTTTTGTGGTCACAGTCAATAGTCAGAATCATCGGAGAAGTTTATGCTCAAATGAGCTTCTTTCCTACAATGGGTCCTGAGACAGGGTGACATTGTAATTATTATTACTACTAGTTCCCAATGGACAATATAATAGCATTGTTACAGTATTAGAAGTGTACGTATGTACACTGTGTGCCTTCCTTTGTAAATAATTGGTGAATACATGTGTGATAGGGTGTTACAAATAACAGGACGATGCAACTTGTGATAGGCATGTGACTGATAACATACTGTGTGTGTGTGTGTGTGTGTGTGTGTGTGTGTGTGTGTGTGTGTGTGTGTGTGTTATGGTTTACAGTCATGACATGGAGTACATATATATAGATGCTTACATTAATATGTACTTGTGTCATGGGAGTGGTTCATAATACCTCTACAACACACTTGCAGTCAAGTCATTAACAATTTACCACCCTTTCTATTGACTGATCAGACCAATTTCCTGTCACCAACAAGACCAGCAACAGCAAACAGTGTTGATGCTGATGATGTTGTACACATTTATTGTTGTGCACAGCTTGTTAATTGCACACATATGTCTTGATAACAGGCACAGTTTACTGCTGTACAAAGTTTGTGCAGTGCACCTGTATGTTTACTGTATACACATATATATACTACACATACAAGTTGTTAAATTCAACAAAATAATAAGTTGAATCCTAGTGTGGAACAGTGTGGTGGAACCTAAAGTACAATACAGCTCGGGAATGTTGCATGTGTTAGATTGAAAGTATGGTTCCAGTAGTAACACATGTATATGTATGCATAATGTATGCATGTGCATGTGTGGGAGTTGTGTGTGTAGTGTAGGAATGTGTACGTGTTTTGATTTGCTAATTTGTAGCATGAAACCTTGCAAGTAATCATAACATGTCTTTATGTATATCTCAACTTGTAAATACAATAATCATAAAGTATAATATGCATCACATGAACTTGGAAACATGCAAAACACTGAAATCTAAGACCAGTCAGAATCATCGGAGAACTTTTTCCTGTAGTGGGTCTTAAAACAGAGTTACATTGAAATTACTATTACTACTAGTTCCCAATGGACATTATAATAGCATTGTATTAGAAGTGTATGTACACTGAGTGCCTTACTTTAAATTTGTAGTTCAGTGTCTATGATGCACGTGATCACCGTCCACGCAAAAATGGTAATATTCGTGCTATGTGAACATTTGAGCACGGTGGATTATGAACTTTCGTCTGTTTTTGGGGAATTTGCGGTTATAGGTGAATATGTTCAAAATACATTTATCTAACCTTTCGTGGTATAACCGCCATGAATTGCATCTTTTTGTGCCAAAAATATTGAATTTTAAAAATGCATATATACAACTGGAAAGATGCCATTATTGTAATATTATTACAGAGCAATGAATGTCATTAGAGTTCGCTTTGACCATAGATATTCAACTAGGACGGTGACGTCACAAGTCATGTGACTAACACCCTAGGTACTGGATTGGAAACGGAAGTAAACAAGCTGCACCACTGTCAAGTAAAATTATAATTTATACTGGCCGGTAATACAATCGTTACAATAATAATAATAATAATATTATAATGTCATTAGCTGTCTGCTGTGTCATGAGGCTATACTGTTGTTGGCTCATGAATGATCAACTTTTCTCCAAATTAACTTTGTTAAAGCATTTATATTCTTCCATCTTGTCCCAACGAAATGCAAATTGTCTACATTTGGCGAAGACTTCAACGATCTCGTGGAAAACTGCCGAACACTCTGACATGTTATCCAGATGACAAGCGATCATTGTGTCATTCAATGCTCAATCCCTTGTCTTCTAAAAGATGCTGAACCAGAGGAGTTTGGATCCTTAATGAGTGTAGATAAATCCTGGCTGCTAATCGAATATCAATGCTTTGACACACTGTTTGTGTCATGTGACAGTTAGTGTGTGTATGTGCATGTTTGTGTGTGTGTGTGTGTGTGTGTGTGTGTGTGTGCATGTGTGTGTGTGTATGTGTGTGTGTGGTTGTGTTCGTGTGTGGATATTAATACATGTACGTATGTATTATAGTTGTTAGTCATGATGTGGAGTAGTAAAGGTGTTCACATTATGTATTATTAATTTTAATGCTTAAGTTTGGTATGCATTGTCCTTTATGCTATTTTTCAAATTGAAATTACTTTTACTTGCTCTCTTCCAGTTGAATGTTGTAAGGGTCCCAGGCATGGTTGATGGTCCAGGAACAGGATAGCCCACGGATAGATGTAACTAGAGGAAGCCATTTTTTGCTGCTACATTGTGATTCATATGGAAAAGTTTCTAACAATATGGAATGGTTTCTAACAATGTGTGGTGAAGATTTTTTTACGAAGTAGTGGCAATTCTTTCAGAATTTAAAGTTTCCTGAAGTATTTTTTAGGATACTATATTGTTTTCATTTCGACTTCCGGTATGTAACGCTCGTCCGATATATATTATATAGATATATATATAATATGTGTTCCTACGCGTAACCGCAACAATGAATTTATATTAGAATTTATATTGCGCGAAATAAAGATGGCCGATTTCGAACGCTAACAATTTTGAAATTGGGCTAGAATTCGTGCGCTGAAGCTCCGCCGAACGTAATAACTTCAGCGAAGGTTCTTCTAAACCTAACAAAGACGCCAAGTAATTCGAGTGCGGGGGGGCGGCAGCCCCACGAGTTTTTAAACTCGAATTACTTGTTTGTAAAGATAAACCAATTACAGCATGTTTGCACGGGAGTAATAACTTTGCCGACCTCCCACTCTGGCACTACACACCACACCCTCTGCTCTGGGATCTGTAAACTGTATTGCTCTTATGCATGCTGTACATGTGAACATGCTGTGACTATTACAGTACAGAGTGGTGAAACTTCATAAACCTCTGCCTTTGGCCCTCATGAAATTATGTGACTATTTTAAGTTTCAGGTAGCTAAGAGCCTGAAAGGGTGTGTATAAACCCAACAAACGTATATACCTATGTATGGGCCTATATACATCAGCAAATATTATGCCTAAAATGTACATACAAAGGACACCAATATAATTCAGAAAGAGCCATCCCCTTTTAACAGAGAGATCAAAACACTCCCCACAACATACAGAACACTCTTTGAATTATTCCACTATTCCCACCAGACTTAATATTATTTATTGCATCACTTAATATTATTCATACATCACCCACTCATCACAACTGTCACACACTGGTATTGCAATGTACACACTCCATGTAGACATATGCATACCACAGTCTAGCTCCCGAAACATTTGGTGCAATAAAAATTTCTATGGCTACAGATTTCCATTGAACTGATCCACAAGATGTTACCTAGCCAAGCAACCCTCTTTTCATGTACATACAAACACATCAGCATTCTCATAATATATAATATTATTAATATTTACAAATGGAACTTTTTGTCCAACAAATAAATTGTACATGTTCTTTAAACAAACTGTGCACAACAAATATTGTGCATGTATGGGCCTGTATACGTACATCTGCAAATATATATGCATAAGATGTACATGCAAACACATCAGCATTCTTCCTGTACAGGTACATGTTGTTCAACAGAACTCTGTCCAATGATGGTGATATCAATCTCAAGAGGTCAGGTGAGGGAGGGTACGAAGATGGCCTCCCTTTGTTGGCTGGTAAACTAGTAGAACAGAAAGACATACCATATCCTCCTGTGTGTACCAAAGGGTGTATGTACTGAACACATCAATGTACATAGTTGAGTTGGTGTAATGGATGATTGGAAACAGTAGTGGGACAGGTAGTCTTTATGTACTAGAGGTGCTTTTGTGTACAGTGGTTGAGTTAATGTATTGAATGGCTCTATAGTGGTCACTTGGAAAGGTGTGTCTTTATTATGGAGGTGATCACCTGAATATTGTGTTTATGTACAGATAAACTAAATGTACCAGTGTGTCTTTAACCCTTCAACACATCCTTCATCAACATCTCTGTAAACCCTTAAGATTGGTTCACTGTTTGGAGCAGTGGACAGTATTGTGTGGATACTGCCACCATGAGTGTCAACTTCCTACAGGAAGTGGAGACTACCTGCTTCCTGTTATCATCTGCTCACACATCCTATAGTAACCTCATGGATACAGCATACGGTATACTATCACCTTGGAATGCAAGTGTCAACCATGTTGGCAGAGTGGAGGATGCCAATCCAACAACTTGTCAGAGTGGGTGAAGATCAGGAATGCTAGAGAACCCAGTACAATGCAGGTTTGTGGGTGGGTGGGTGTGTGGGTGTGTGTATGCATGAATGAATAATTGGTGAATGCATGAATGATAGGATCACTCTGGAGTGATGCATGTGATAAGTCGAAAGTACAGTCACCATAGTAACACATGCATATGTACACTTTTGTCACTAGTCCACTCTGTAGCCAAGTCTATCTAAAGCCTGATCTCTTTGTTTTAATGTTGATTATTATTGTACACTTTTTGATTGCCTTTGCAATAAGCTACAAGGAATTTACTGGACAGATAGCGACTATATCAATCAATCAATCAATCAATCATTATTAATGTGCCACGTGCATAACAAAACACTAGGACAGACAGTCCTATGAGGCACACATCATAATATATCAACAAAGAAAAATCAGATCAACACATGTACATAACATTATAAGTCATCGTTCAGGCTGGAATCAGTTAAAACGTGTAATCCACATCTTTGAGATGATCTTGAGAATTGGAAGATGCTTACATCCTTCGTCTAGAATGATAAATAACTTCTCATCATTGGTCAATAATTCTAAATTTGGATATACCCTTGTCAGTGACTTAAATAGGTCTGCCCGTTCGTCTTCCCATCTCTCGCACTCCAGCAGCCAATGTTGCACATCTTCCACCTTCCCTGTATCACATTCCCCACATGTTCTCTCCTCTCTCCCAAGTCCCCTCCATCTTCCACACTCAATCCTATTATATATAATGGTGTATGAAACAAAGTTTATTGGGAGTCGGTAGGGTCTCTAGATCTCGAGAAGTAGCTACCTTTTTGTGTCCGAGTAGAGGCAGTGTCTGATAATATGTGTCTTACTACACACACACACACACACACACACACACACACACACACACACACACACACACACACACACACACACACACACACAAACACACATGCACACACAACCACACTTGCATACATTATGCGTATACATATATTATGTATGTGTGATACTATGGTACCTGTCCTTTCAACCTCTCAATCCTTTTATTGTATTCATAAATAATATAATATACACATACATATGTATACAAACACCGCACCCAGACACACATTCATGCACACATGCATGTGCACACACTAACACATACACACATTGCATGTACATATGCATGTGTTACTATGGTAACTGTACTTTTGACTTATCACATGCATCACTCCAGAGTAATCCTATCATTCATGCATTCACCAATTATATACAAAGGAAGGCACACAGTGTACATACACTTCTAATACAATGCTATTATATTGTCCATTGGGAGCTAGTAGTAATAATAATTGCAATGTCACCCTGTCTCAGGACCCGTTGTAGGAAAGAAGCTCACTTGAGCATAAAGTTCTCCGATGATTCTGACTATTAATATTTCACTAGCACAATGGCCTGTGACCACAGAAAATGCTATTTTTGTCATTGTGCTCATTTATGAGATATGTTTTGATTACCATCCATATGACGACATAAATTGTATGCTACCATGGTGGTGACATCTGTGCATAATATTTCATGTAGGGGTCTTAAATTTCAAAAGTTATTTGGTGTGTGTTTTCCAATTGCAAGTTCACAGTGGATGATACATGGTATCCTTTACCACCATAAATATGTACATACAACGGAATACCACATAGTGAGGGTGGTTTTCACCTGTTAAGAGTGAGGAGTTGATGTTGTACACGGGAATCATGGTCCTCACACTCACATCTCCTTTTACACGACACCCCACACAGCCAGTATACATGTACTGTGCATAAGACAAGTCGATTAGCCAAAGACAGACATTCTTAATATTAGCCCTTATATAAAGACTGAAGTTAACCCAAATAATTGCTAAATATATTACTTTCACTGCCACAAAGGTAACCCTTACAGGCCTGCAGGTAAGAGTGGAGTGTAGGGTTTATGCAGAACACCCCCTCCTCGAATAGACTATTAGATCTTGAATTCCAACCTTTCCTAATAATTCTACGTATGTATGTCTTGCAGTGTAGCGTATCGAAGGCCAAAAGCTGAGTATTCCACAATTCCACCACTCTGTGCTACACTATGTTTGACTTGCATTCTTTGTTACGTAAATTGGACTCTTCGGTCTCCTATAAAGATCTGCCTACAGTAATTATACAGTTTCTCATTCTCATATTGTACATTTCTTCATAGTCGACCTGACTACTTCACTTATCTGCAGTGTGTGCACCATTATACACTATTTACTAGCTGTCTTAAACTTTCATGCACTTGATCAAATCAGACATCATTGTGATTAAATGATTAATAGCTCTTGGCGATCAACACCAAAATTATAAGTAAGTATAATTTCCTATTATAAGCAGCTACAAAAACTGAAGAAGCTAAACTACACTACATGGTTTGGACTAAATAGTTATTCTTAGATGAAGTTTATTTGATATTACTATGCTATTGTTTGCTGCTTGCAGTTAATCTGTATGATGTAATTGTTAGTTCCAAGAGCAGTCTGACATCGGTTATTTTCTGTTCAAGAGACTACATAGAGAAGATTAAAATTTATACAGTCTGAGAGTGTGAATCATTGAGAAGTTTGAAATGTGTAACGGACTCCACATGTGTGTACTGAGAATATCCTCACCAGGTGAGACATGATCCACCACCAACATCCTGTTCGGAGAGATAATCTTGGCCCTCTTCACAACACCCAAACTCCTCAATCTCAAAAGGTCCTTCACAATCTAGCTCATAGTAGCATCGATCTAAAAAAGGGTAAGTTCACATCTTATTCATCTTGGCTGTTATGTAACCATCACAGAGAAGAATCACACATCTGAATGAAGCTATACAATACTGACTACTTACATGGCCAAGCCTGAGCCTGATAAGCAATGGCTCCAAGAACCAACAGAACCAAGAGGACTCCTTTTCCAAACATTTCAGATCACCTCAACTTATTGAATCAAACGAGACTGTCACAGTTGTTCCCACCAAAGAACTCACAGAATGAATAAACAAGAGGAGCTCTGTAGCTCTCTTTTATAGCAACTCGCAGCATGTGATATTCATGCTCGTCATATGCCCACACACGTTAATTGTGCGGAACACTTATTAATTTTTCTCAATTCACCCAAATATAGGGAATATTTGCAGCTAAAACTGCATTTGTACAACTAACTAAATTTAAAGTACATGTGTTCTATAAACTAACGCTATACAACAAAAAATGTAACAAACCAACAATACCATACATATGCAACAAACAAACTGCTTAACTTATAGCTACTGGTAGCATGTGATATTCATGCCTGTTGTACGCCCACACACATTGATTAATTGCATAACACTTATTTACTTTACTTAATTTACCCAAATATAGGGGATATTTGCATCTAAAACTGCATGTATACATGTACAGCAACATAATGTGTCGAGTAAACAAACTGGATCCTACAAACAAACCATATGTATGCTCCAAGCAAACTGCATACAACAACAAACTGTACACAGCAAAGAATGTGTACAACAACAGTGTTCAACATCACTGGTAATTAATTGCAAGGTTTCATGCCGACAATTAGCAAATAACAAAACAAACAGTCATACACTTCTCCACTATTGATTACAAAAGTGTAATTCCATTAACATAATTTGTTCACTGACACTTTAGGTACAATGCATATTAAATCTGTGTTAAGTACCTGATGTGAACACCTTTATAATTAATAATTAGTACTAATTACATACTCAATATACATGTCATGACTGGAAACCATAACACATACATTCATACACACACACACACACACACACACACACACACACACACACACACACACACACACACACACATTGCGCACAAAGAACACACTGCACACATATTATGAATAATTTTAATGTATTCCCAGTGTGTGTGTACAGTGTAGAGTGTAAAAATCACCAGTGGTATTTGGATCTTCATCAATTTGCTACTGATGTACACTCAATGCTATACACAAAAGAACTATGTACAAACAGCACATACAGTGATGAGACAGTGTGGAACATTGTGCACTTGAACTGACACCATACCAAGGAGCTTGGTTATTCAGCTTATACTTTGCCCTCGGGACTCAGTATTTTAAATGTCATAATGCCCTCGTGCCCATGTCTTAACCACTAAATAGAGGCCTAGAATTGTATAATCATATTATTTTTGAACCTGCCCACACATCCTGTAATAACCTCCAGGATACAGCATACAGTATACTATCACCTTGGAATGCAAGTGTCAGCCATGTTGGCAGAGTGGGAGATCCCAAACAACTTGTCAGAGTGGGTGAAGATTAGGAATGCTAGAGGACCCAGTACAATGGAGGTTAGTGTGTGTGTGTGTGTGTGTGTGCGTGCACGTGTAGTGTGGGTGGGTGGTACATGTGTGGTGTTTGTGTATGAATACAGTTGTTTGAAGATTTACAAGGTTACATGCAAGCACACATATGTGGATGTCAGTGGTCTCATTTGGAGGTTTATTCAATAATTGAGCATTTACTTGGTTATCTAGCCCTCTGTGACAGACCAAATGTTGGCCAAATTTATATTGCTAGTAATGTTCAAATTGATGAATTGCGTCATATTCAGTGTATGTAATTTTTAAAACAGTATAAAATCAGTCAAAATTTGAGCTGTCACAGAGGATTGGATAACTCCTGAGGATTTCCTCAAAACAATGTATTTCGACCTCCAGCTTTGTAAAGCTATTGCTTCTGATGTTTTGTTGGTTTTCTGTCACTTCTTTACTCTGTAGCAAAGTCTGACCTAAACCTGATTACTTTGGCCTAATATTGATTTTTATAGTACACTTTTGGCCTAATATTGATTATTATAGTACACTCTAGCAGAACACTGCAATACGCTACAAGGATATACTGGATGGAGAGCGACCATATATATTGGGGAATAAAAAATTTATTGGGAGTCTGTAGGGTTTCTAGTTCATCAAGAAGTGCGTAGTTACTTTTAGGTGTTCAAGTATAGGCAGTGTCTGATAACGGATGTGATACTATACACACACACATACACATACACACACACGCACACACACACACACACACACACACACACACACACACACACACACACACACACACATACACATACACACACATGCACACACACACACACACACACATGCACACACACACACACACACATGCACACACACACACACATGTACACACGTACACACACACACACACACACACACACACACACACACACACACACACACACATGCACACACACACACACACATGTACACACGTACACACACACACACACACACACACACACACACACACACACACACACACACACACACACACACACACATACATTATGCTTACATACGTACGCATGTACATGTGTTACTATGGTAACTGTACTTTCAACCTATCACATGCAACACTCCAGAGTGATCCTATCATTCATGCATTCACCAATTATATACAAAGGAAGGCACACAGTGTGCATACACTTCTAATACAATGCTATTATTATTGTCCATAGGGAACTAGTAGTAATAATAATTGTAATGTCACCCTGTCTCAGGACCTGTTGTAGGAAAGAAGCTCACTTGAGCATAAAGTTCTCCGATGATTCTGACTATTAATATTTCACTAGCACAATGGCCTGCAACAATAAAGACAAATCTATTTTTGTCATAATGTTCATTTATGGGATATGTTTTGATTACCATCCATATGGTGACAAAGTGTATACTACCATGGTGGTGATACCTGTGCATATTCCAGTCAAAGTCTTAAAAATCAAAAGTGATTTGTTGTATGTTTCTGAGTTCACAGTGGATACATGGTATCCTTTACCACCATATCAATGTTGTACATACAAGTTGACATATGTAAATGTACATACCGTATATACTATCAGAGTGAAAGGTGCATGTGGTTAGGGTGTTTATACCTTTTAAGAGTGAGGAGTTGATGTAGTACATGGGAATCATAGTGTTTATGCTAGCTGATATCTTCTATTACATTACACTTCACACAGCCAGTACAGGGACAGACATTCTTAATATTAACAAGTTATTAATATGGAGACTGAAATTGATTATTTTAAGATAGCCTAATGTATTATAGTATAGCATATTGAGGGCCAAAAGCTGAGTGTTGGAGTTTCACCACTCTGTACCACACTAGGATTGAAATCATTTTATCTTTTGTTGAATCTAACTCTTCAGTCTCCTTTATAAACCTTCCTACAGGTGGAAGCTACAAACTAGCAGCTGCAAACCTGAAAAAGCTACGCTACATGGTTTGGGCAACGGCTATAGTGTTATAGTCTCACTAGCAACACAATTGTGTGTCACTGGTAAGATTCTTGATGGGAGTAGCTAGAAAATCCCTTTCATGCAATTATTTTAACAGGAGCAATCATTTACTATACTTATAGGGACACACACAGGAAACTTTAATAATAAGAGAAACCCACTCTCGATCTAATGAGCTCCACTGTATACTTATGCCATGTTTGTACACACAGTACTTCAATCTCACTGTATATGCATAAATACGTACATATTCACACATTTGGTAAATGTGTACATATACGGTGTATGTGTGCATATCATACCCCTCCTTATTGCCCTGTCGGCTCTCCTTCATGGTGGAGCCCAAGGAGAGCACTGGGATCGTGACTATTAGTGTGGATGGAGAATGCAACCCTCATGTTAGCATGACGGACCACTTCTGCAGCAGTTTGCAGTGAGATATGTGCATACGTATGTATTTTATAAATGGATGTATTGTTCTGACATATTCAGTGGTACAGCAAGTTGAGTAGAAAAGTGTACTTCCCAGTAACTTGAATATGTATACTGTAATAATGCATGTATAGTTGCTAGTTGCATAGTGCATGTATGAAACGGGTATTGCATGATGCAGCCATATCCGTGAAGATGTTTTCAACATTTTCACGCATGTCACTATAGACCCTATTAAAGACATACCTAGAATTTGACTTGTGAAGTTTGGTGGTACGGTAATAGATGATGTATGCAAATATGACACAAATACATTAGTTAGTCGTAAGAGTTTCTACTTGTGTACACATACAGTGTTAGTTACACTTGTACACATGCATGCACATGTACACTGGTGTACGTACACACAACAGTACACATATGTACATACACCTGAGTTCACTTGGAGAATATCACGTGTGTACATAATAATGTGGTTGGGCAACAATATTTATATGAATGTAGCAACGTGTACTTGCTCTAAAACATTGACTCTGCTCCATACACAATGACATGTAATATGAGTCAAAAGAAAATACATATTATTTATGCATATACGCATACATACTTACACGTACACCACATGTACGGGGTCTATTGTGTACCTGATTCCCATTCTGTCTGCCATGCAGCCCTCAAAACTTGTTTTCCGAGGCTGTGCGCACTCTCTACCGCTTCCCCTCCTGGCGACAGAGCTGACATTGCTGTTTGTCCACATTTGCTACCAATCCACCAAACCTGCTTTCCACAGTACCTTGTAAGGTCCAATGCTCCCTGAGATCCCGCCGTA
The DNA here is from genome assembly GCA_964020155.1 of Chondrilla cf. caribensis. Classification (NCBI taxonomy): domain Eukaryota; kingdom Metazoa; phylum Porifera; class Demospongiae; order Chondrillida; family Chondrillidae; genus Chondrilla; species Chondrilla cf. caribensis. The sequence continues at coordinate 4,266,333 of OZ026553.1, forward strand.
ACCACATTTTTGGCGCCTCCGTACACAGCAGAAATCGGGATGCTTGGAATCCACCTCTAAACACTCTTCGTTCTGTTCATCTTCAGAATCAATGATAAAGCGTTTTAGTCTCCTGTGCGCTTATAGAAATTCTTACTTTGACTCGAGGTTTGAAATAAAAGGATTTAATAAACTCAGCATGGAAGGAGCGACGGATCCATTTGGTACATTTAAACGTAGTATGGAGTATGATTTATAATAATTAATATAGGCCTAGAATTGTATATTAATCATATTCTCGAACCTAGCATGAAAATGGCTTCCTCCAGTGACCCGGTACGATATTCCTATGGGTCAACCTACCTGTCCCTGGACCTTGATCAAGGATGTTGAAATGTAGTATCCAATATAGGTATAAGGTTGAGGCCTTCCCTCATACATGTTAATTTGTTCAAGAGGGATCTGGAACTTGGAGTCTGTCGACAGGTGTCACGAAATATTCGGCCCGGGCTGGAATAGGCTATAACTTTAACCTATCGGATCGGATCTTTCCGTCTCGACGAAGGACGGCAGAAGCGGGCAGAAAATAGGGGACTGAATATTGTGTGACAGAACTCCTGCAGCATGTACATTACTGTGCAACGTGTTATGTGTTCTTGTTCTGTACCTCAACTGCGAGGAACCTCAATAGTAGCCCACTGGCTAGTGTGTATCCTAGTATGTGTAAAAGTTGAATTCAAATTTAAACTCCAATTTTAATTTAAGTTGACTAGTGTTCACTTGGAATCCTGTAATCCTGCATGGAGATCCTGTCTTCTACATGTTCTCAGTAGCAGTGGTGTAAAAATCCCTTGGTGTGTTCTTTTATCAGCAAGTGGTATCAGATTCATGAGTAACTCTCTTCAAATGTGAGTTCATGCTGGGGATTGTGAATAATGAATAGAGCACTGTGCATACTGAACACCTCAATGTACATAGTTGAGTTGGTGTAATGGATGATTGGAAACAGTAGTGGAACAGGCAGCCTCTATGCAGAGGTGCTTTTGTGGTTGAATTAATGTTACAGTAGTGGATGGTCCTATAGTGGTCACTTAGGAAGGTGGTCTTTAATATGGAGGTGATAAACTAAACATTAGGTTAGGTTACTAGGCATAGGTATGCTTATTTATACTGGGAAGGCCTTTAGCCCATCAGGCTACTATATTGTGCACCGAACATTGCATTTATGTACAGATAAACTAAATGTACAAATGTGTCCTTAACCTTACAACACGTCCATCAACATCGGCCTAGAATTGTATAATCATATTATTTTCAAACCTGCTCACACATCCTGTGGTAACCTCATGGATACAGCATACGGTATACTATTACCTTGGAATGCAAGTGTCAGCCATGTTGGCAGAGTGGGGGATGCCAATCCAAACAACTTGTCAAAGTGGATGAAGATCAGCAATTCTAGAGTACCCAGTACAATGCAGATTAGTATGTGGTGTGTGTGTGTGTGTGTGTGTGTGTGTTTGTGTGTGTGTGTGTGTTTGTGTGCATGCATGTGTGGTGTTCGTGTATGAATTCAGTTGCTTAAAGATTGAATTTTATTAGTCTACATCCAAGCACATACATGTGGATGCCAGTGATCTCATTTGGTGGTTTATTCACTCATGTATGTATTTAGTCTACTTTACTTGATTATCTAGCCGTATGTGAGAGACCAATTTTCGGCCAAGTTTATATTGCTAGTGGTGTTCGTATTGATGAATTGCGCCATTCACGCAGCATACCACAAGCTAGTTACTGTAGGAGGAGGTGTCCATTGGCCCTTTATTGCACTTGCCCTCGAGCGCTTCGTGCCTTCGGGACTCGAGCAAAGCGCCAATACATGCATCCCTGTACAGTAACTATTACAGCTTTAAAATTTGAAATTACATTCAGCTTATGTAATCAATATAGCATCCGTTACCATAGAAACAGTACTATTATACAGCAATTTTATATTGTATAAAGCGTTATCAACGGATGCTATAATGGTTAAGACATGGGCACGAGGGCATTGTGACATATAAAATACACTCGCCCTCGGGACTCGGTATTTTATATGTCACAATGCCCTCGTGCCCATGTCTTAACCACTAAATAAAATCAGTCAAATTGTGATCTGTCACAGAGGGTTCATTAACTGGATTTCCTCAACGCATTGTATATCAACCTTTAGCTCTCATATTTTAAAGTAGACATTTAAAGCTTATTATAGTTATAATACTTTTGATGTTTTGTTGTTTTGGTCACTAGTCCACTCTGTAGCCAAGTCTGTCTGATTCCTTTGTTTTAATGTTGATTATTATTGTACACTTTTTTGATTGCCTCTGCAATAAGCTACAAGGAATTTACTGGACAGATAGCGACTATATAATATAATGGTGTATTGAACAAAGTTTATTGGGAGTCAGTAGGGTCTCTAGATCTCGAGAAGTAGCTACTTTTATGTGTCCGAGTAGAGGCAGTGTCTGATATTATGTGTCTTACTCTACGCACACACACACACACACACACACACACACACACACACACACACACACACACACACACACACACACACACATACACACACACGCGCGCGCACATGCATACATTATGCGTTTACATATATGATTTATGTGTGGTACTATGGTACCTGTCCTTTGAACATCTCAATTCTTTTATCGTATTCATAAATAATATTATATACACATACATAATATGTATACAAACACCACGACCCAGACACACACACATGTGCACGTGCATGTGGCACACACTAACACATACACACATTGTGTGTACACATGCATGTGTTACTATGGTAACTGTACTTTCAACCTATCACATGCAACACTCCATAGTGATCCTATCATTCATGCATTCACCAATTATATACAAAGGAAGGCACACAGTGTACATACACTTCTAATACAATGCTATTATATTGTCCATTGGGAGCTAGTAGTAATAATAATTGCAATGTCACCCTGTCTCAGGACCCACTGTAGGAAAGAAGCTCACTTGAGCATAAAGTTCTCCGATGATTCTGACTATTAATATTTCACTAGCACAATGGCCTGGAACCACAGAAAATGCTATTTTTGTCATGGTGCTCAGTTATGGGATATGTTTTGATTACCATCCATATGGTGACATAAAGTGTATACAAGCATGGTGGTTATACCTGTGCATATTTTATGTAGGGGTATTAAATTTCAAAAGTGATTTGTTGTACGTTTTCCAATTGGAAGTTCACAGTGGATGATGCATGGTATCCTTTACCACCATATAATATGTACATACAATGGAATACCACGTAGTGAGGGTGTTTTTCACCAGTTAAGGGTGAGGAGTTGATGTTGTACACAGGAATCATGGTCCTCACACTCACATCTCCTTTTACACAACACCCCACGCAGCCAGTATACATGTCTGTGTATAAGACAAGTTGATTTGCCCAAGATAGACATTCTTAATATTAGCCATATATAGAGACTGAAGTTAACCCAAATAATTGCTAAATATATTGCTCTCCCTGCCACAAAGGTAATCCTTACAGGCCTGCAGGTAAGAGTGGAGTGTAGGGTTTATGCAATACCCCTGCACCCTCACCTTCTCCGAATAGACTATTAGGTCTTGAAATTCCAACCTTTCCTAACAGTTCAATGTCTTACAGTGTAGCATATCAAAGGCCAAAAGCTGAGTATTCCAGAATCCCACCACTCTGTGCTACACTAAGTTTGTATTGCACTTTTTGTTAGGTTGGACTCTTCAGTCTCCTATAAGATCTGCCTACCGTAATTATATAACTTCTCACTCTCATATTATACATTTCTTCATGGTTGACCTGACTACTTCACTTATCCGCAGTGTGTGCACCATTATACACTATTTACTAGCCGTCTTAAACTCTCATGCACTCGATTGAATTGGACATCATTGTGATTAAATGATTAATAACTCTTGGCAATCAACACCATAATTTTCAGTAAGTATAATTTCCTATTATAAGAAGCTACAAAACTGAAGAAGCTACACTACATGGTTTAGGCTAAATATAGTTATTCTTAGATGAAGATTATTTGATATTACTATGCTATTGTTTGCTGCTTGCAGTTAATCTGCATGATGTAATTGTTAGTTCCAAGAGCAGTCTGACATTGGTTATTTCCTCACCCAGGGACTACATAATTATAGAGAAAATTAAATTTAGAGAGTGTGAATTATTGCGAAGTTTGAATTGTGTAACAGACTCCACATGTGTACAGAGAATATCCTCACCAGTTGAAACATTCTTCATCACCCCAATCCCATCCGGAGGCGTAATCTTGGTACTCTTCACAACATCCAAACTCCTCAGTCTGAGAATCTCCTTGACAATCTGGCTCATAGAAGCATTGATCTAAAAAAGGATAAATTCACATATCTTATTCATCTTGGCTGTTATTTAACCATCACAGAGAATAATCACACATTTGCATGAAGATATAATACTGACTACTTACATGGAAAAGCCTGAGCCTGATAAGCAATGGCTCCAAGAACCAACAGAACCAAGAGGACTCCTTTTCCAAACATTTCAGATCACCTCGAATTATTGAATCAAACGAGACTGTCACAGTTGTTCCCACCAAAGAACTCACAGAATGAATGAACAAGTGGAGCTCTGTAGCTATCTTTATAGCAACTGGTAGCATGTGATATTCATGCTCGTCATACACCCACGCATGTTAATAGTGCGGAACACTTATTATATTTTCTCAATTCATCCAAATAAAGGGAATATTTGCAGCCAAACCTGCATTAATTTTGTACAACTAACTAAAAGTACATGTGTTCTATAAACAAACGTTAAACTGATTGATGCAATCAAGTATACATTGTCATGAAAAATGGTGGTCAGCCCACTCAAGATTGCACATAACCAGACGTAGTTGGACACATGACAGATACTGTGATTGAAATATCGGTAGACAGAATGGAGAATAAAGTATACTCTTTTGCAGGAAGATCAGTTGGTGGTAAAGTTGGACACATGCATGACAGATACTGTGATTGGTGAATCGGTTCAAAGCACCTTAGCTTGCACACTAGGTGTAATTTGTATACATGAGGCATCTCATATCAGTAAATTCAAGTGTTCAGAATGATATCAGACTCTATGTACATATTGTGTACAAACACATGCATGAATGCGTATTTAAAGAGAGTTACACACGAATCTGATACCACTTGCTGATAAAAGAACACACCAAGGGATTTTCACACCACTGCTACTGAGAACATGTAGAAGACAGGATCTCCCTGCAGGATTATCTCCCTCGTGGGTACTTACCAACACGAGTCTGTCGAACAATATTCGGTCCCCTATTTTCTGCCTGCTTCTGGTCCTTCATCGAGATGGGAAGATCCGTTCCTATCGGTCATACCCTATTCAGCCGAAAGGTCTTGAGTTTTTGTTACTTCGTTGTTCGTTGCTCGTTTTCAAATCGAAAATAAGTTTAATTGCTCTCTTCCATCGGGATTATACTCTATTGTAAGGGTCCCGGGCATCGCTGATGGTCCAGGAACAGGATGGCCCAAAGATACGTAAATGTAGAGGAAGCCATTTTCATGCTGGTTTCGATAATAATATAATACTGTGTTACAATAATACAATTCTAGGCCAATATCAACTATTATAAATCATATTCTTTACTACGTATAAATGTACCAAATGGATCTGGCGCTCGTTCCAAGCTAACAACGTAGCAAGTTCCTTTCCAAGAAGAATGAAGACCTCCTCAAAGCATACCAAATCATTATGTTATTTCAAACCTCGATCAAGTCAAAGTATAAGAAATTCTATAAGCGCACAGGAGACTAAACCATTGATTCTGAAGATGAACAAGACAGAAAGAGTGTTTGGAGGTGGATTCCAACCATCCCGATTTCTGCTGTGTACGGAGGCGCCAAAAACGTGGTTACGGCGGGATCTCAGGGAGCATTGGACTTTCTGTGGAAAGCAGGTTTGGTGGATTGGTAGCAAATGCGGACAAACAGCAATCTCGGCTCTGTCGTCAGTAGGGAAAGCGGTCGAGAGCAAAGCTGTAATGTAAAAGAAAGGATATAGCATATGTGTATTACATGAACTCCTCACACTTAATAGGTGAAAAACACCCTAACCACATGATATTTCATTCTGTGTAGATCCACATATTATATAATATGTCAACTTGTATGTACACCATTGATATGGTGGCAAAGGATACCATGCATCCACTGTGAACTTGGAAATATATACATCATATCCCATAAAAGAGCATATGTCATTGACTAAACATAGCAATTGTTTTTGCGGTTCCAGGTCATTGTGCTAGTGAAATATTAATAGTCAGAATCATCGGAGAACTTTATGCTCAAGTGAGCTTCTTTCCTACAATGTATCCTGAGAAATGGTGACATTGCAATTATTATTACTACTAGTTCCCAATGAACAATATAATAGCATTGTATTGAAAGTATATGTACACTGTAAAATTGGTGAATGCATGAAATTCAATGATAGGATCACTCTGGAGTGTTGCATGTGATAGGTTGAACCATAGTAACACGTTCATATGTACATGCAATTTGTGTATATGCTAGTGTGTGCATGTGTGTGTGTGTATGTGTGTGTGTGTGTGTGGGTGTGTGGGTGGGTGTGTGGGTGGGTGTGTGGGTGTGTAGGTGTGTCTGTGTTCATAATATTATATGAATGCAGTTGTTTATAGATGTGTGTGCTCACTAACAAGTACATGTAAGTTGGTGATAGGGGTCACAGATGAAGGTTTTACTCAACCATGTATATATCAAGTTACTTTACTTGGTTTTCTAGCTGCAGGCAGTTGGATGTACATCTCACAAGTACATGCCCACACGCTCAGCCACCCTTATTTTCTGCATAACAGTTAAAATAGGTAAGGTCAACTAATTTGATGACCCTACCCAAATTAGAGCTTGTTTATTGTGGATATGTGCTTTATTTACTGCATGACAGTTATATCATGGAAGGGAGGGTTGAAATATCGGTAGACAGAATGGAGAATAAAGTATACTCTTTTGCAGGAAGATCAGTTGGTGGTAAAGTTGGACACATGCATGACAGATACTGTGATTGGTGAATCGGTTCAAAGCACCTTAGCTTGCACATTAGGTGTAATTTGTATACATGAGGCATCTCATATCAGTAAATTCAAGTGTTCAGAATGATATCAGATTTTAATACACAATGTGCAACTTTGGAGAACCCTTACACAATTTGCAACTGCACCGCTGTCATCTGAATTTGCACCCGGGTATGCCTTGGAAAATGCCCTTCACTTCTTTTTTGGTCACAAATTGTCTTCCCACAGCCTTGCCAGGCATTGTCAGGACCTCTGGTTTCAGTTGTACTTGTTCTTGGTGTTAGCCCTGTGTCCGAGGCCACATCTAGTTAGGACAACTCCCATATGTTTCCTTTCACACAGTAGTTACTTCCTAACTAGATTTTTGTATCTTATTGTTACTTTTGGATTGAAGTAATTATATGTGTTCACACAACATGGATTCCAAAATAACAATCGATGCACCTTGTGATAGATATGTGACTAATAACATTTTGTTTGTGTGTGTGTGTGTGTGTGTGTGTGTGTGTGTGCGTGTCTGTGTGTGTGTGCACGTGTGTGTGCATGCGTGCGCGTGTGTGTGTGTGTGCGTATGTGTGTGTGCGTGTGTGTGTGCATGAATGCATGTGTAATGGTTTCAGTTATGACATGCATGTGGAGTTAGTATCAGGTGCTAAGCACAAATAAGATATGCACATACAACAGATACTTAACACAGATATGATATTATGTATTGTACAGTGTCAGTGAACAAAGTATGTAAATAATAATGGAAATATGTACACTTTTAATTTGTAATCAATCTTGTTTCACTGCTTAATTGTTTGTTATTTGCTAATTTTTCGCATAGAATCTTGCAAGTAATTGTCAGTGATGTTGTTGTTACACTCATTCTTTGTTGTGCAAGCTTGTTTGCTGCATATCCATATGGTTTTTTGGTGTTGTATTTTTGTTGTGTAGTGTTAGTTTTACATGCAGTTTACAAGCGAATATATGCCCTAAATTTAGGTAAAATGAATAAAGTTACTAAGTGTTCCACAATTAATTAATGTGCGTGGGTGCATGACGAGCATGAATATCACATGCTACCAGCAGCTATAAAAGAGAGCTACAGAGCTCCACTTGTTCATTCATTTTGTGAGTTCTTTGGTGGGAACAACTGTGATAGTCTCGTTTGATTCCATAACTTGAGGTGATCTGAAATGTTTGGAAAAGGAGTCCTCTTGGTTCTGTTGGTTCTTGGAGCCATTGCTTATCAAGCTCAGGCTCGGCCATGTAAGTAGTCAGTATTGTATAGCTTCATGCAGATGTGTGATTCTTCTCTGTGATGGTTACATAATATATATCTGTTGAATGGTAAAGGTGCATCAGATATGAACTTATATATACTATTTTCAGTTGTATGCTACTCTAAGATGAAATGTCAAGGAAGAGTAGTGACAACAGGGAGATTCTGTTGTAAACATCCAGATTCTGTGACTGTAAAGGATGTTAACATCGGTTGGTGTTACCCATGGTGAGAACATTCTTAGTACACATGCGGAATCTGTCTTAATCACACTCCATTTGTGAAAATAATTTAAATTTCTCTGTAATATAGTAAATGGGTCTAGAAATCCGATGCCAGGCTACTCTTGGAAATAAGGATTCTGTCACACAGATTAACTGCAAGCAGCTGACATAGTAATCTCAAATAAACTTTAAGCCATTTTGCCCAAACCATGTAGTGTATACGTAGTTTATTCAGTTTATTAGGTGCTTATAATAGGAAATTACACTTACTGATAATTATGGTGTTGATTGCCAAGAGTTATTAATCATTAATCACAATGATGTCTGATTTGATTGAGTGCATGAAAGTTTAAGACAGCTAATAAATAGTGTATAATGGTGCACTCACTGCGGATAAGTGAAGTAGTCAGGTTGACCAAGAGGACTACACTAATGATAATAGCATCATATGGGAAGTGTATGTACACTGTGTGCCTTACTTTTGTAATTGGTGAATGCATCAGATAGGATCACTCTGGAGTGTTGCATGTGTTGTTATATAGGTTGAAAGTATGGCTCCAATAGTAACACATGCATATGTATGCATAATATGTGTGTGTGTTGTGTGCTTTGTGTGTGTGTGTGTGTGTGTGTATGTGTGTGTGTGTGTGTGTGTGTGTGTGTGTGTGTGTGTGTGTGTGTGTGTGTGTGTGTGTGTGTGTGCATGTTATTATTAGAGAAGTGTAGGACTATTTGCTAATATTGGCATGGAAGGATACCATGCATCTACTGTGAACATGGAAACATACAACAAATCACTTTTGAAATTCAAGACCCCTATGAAATATGTACAAGTATAACCATTATGGTAGTATACCTTTAATGTCACTATATGGATGGTAATCAAAACATATTATATCCTATAAACGAGCACCACACATGACGGAAATAGCATTTTTTGTGGTCACAGGTCATTGTGCTAGTGAAATATTAATAGTCAGAATCATCGGAGAACTCTATGCTCAAGTGAGCTTCTTTCCTACAATGGGTCCTGAGACAGGGTGACATTGCAATTATTATTACTACTAGTTCCCAATGGACAATATAATAGTATTGTATTAGAAGTGTATGTACACTGTGTGCCTTCCTTTGTATATAATTGGTGAATGCATGAATGATAGGATCACTATGGAGTGTTGCATGTGATAGGTTGAAAGTAAAGTTACCATAGTAACACATGCATAGGTGCATAGGGTGTTACAAATAATGGGACGATGCACCTTGTGATAGGCACGTGACTGATAACGTTTTGTGTGTGTGTGTGTGTGTGTGTGTGTGTGTGTGTGTGTGTGTGTGTGTGTGTGTGTGTGTGTTATGGTTGGCAGTCATGACATGGAGTACGTATATAGATGCTTACATTAATATGTACTTGTATCATGGGAGACAGGTCGATTAAAGGCAAAAAGGGTTCATAATACCTCTACAACACACTTGCAGTCAAGTCATTAACAAATTACCACCCTTTCCATTGACTGATCAGACCAATTTCCTGTCAACAGCAAACAGTGTTGATGCTGATGATGGTGTACACATTTATTGTTGTGCACAGCTTGTTAATTGCACACATTTTTCTTGATAATATGCACGGTTTACTGCTGTACAAAGTTTGTGCAGTGTGCTTGTATGTTTTCTGTATACACAACATACAAGTTGTTAAACTCAACAAAATAATAAGTTGAATCCTAGTGTGGTACAGTGTGGTAGAACCTGAAGTATACAACAGCTCGGGAATGTTGCATGTGTTAGATTGAAAGTATGGTTCCAGTAGTAACACATGTAAATGTATGCACAATGTATGCATGAAACCTTGCAAGTAATCATAACATGTCCTTATGTATATCTCAACTTGTAAATACAATAATCATAAAGTATAATATGCATCACATGAACTTGGAAACATGCAAAACACTTAAATCTAAGACCAGTCAGAATCATCGGAGAACTTTTTCCTATAGTGGATCTTAAAACAGAGTTACATTGAAATTACTATTACTACTAGTTCCCAATGGACATTATAATAGCATTGTATTAGAAGTGTATGTACACTGTGTGCCTTACTTTGTAGTTCAGTGTCTATGATACACGTGACCGTCCACGCAAAAATGGTAATATTCGTGCTATGTGAACATTTGAGCACGGGGGATTATGAACTTTCGTCTGTTTTTGGCGAATTTGCGGTTATAGGTTAATATGTTCAAAATACATTTATCTAACCTTTCGTGGTATAACCGCCATGAATTGGATCTTTTTGTGCCAAAAATTTTGAATTTTCAAAATACATTATATACAACTGGAAAGATGCCATTATTGTTATATTACAGAGCTATGAATGTCATTAGAGTTCGCTTTGACCATAGATATTCAACTAGGACGGTGACGTCACAAGTCATGTGACTAACACCCTAGGTACTGGATTGGAAATGGAAGTAAACAAGCTGCACCACTGTCAAGTAAACTTATAATTTATACTGGTAATACAATCATTACAATAATAATAATAATAATAATAATAATAATAATAATAATATTATAATGTCATTAGCTGTCTGCTGTGTCATGAGGCTATACTGTTGTTGGCTCATGAATGATCAACTTTTCTCCAAATTAACTTTGTTAAAGCATTTATATTCTTCCATCTTGTCCCAATGAAATGCAAATTGTCTACATTTGGCGAAGACTTCAACAATCTCGTGGAAAACTGCCGAACACTCTGACATGTTATCCAGATGACAAGCGATCATTGTGTCATTCAATGCTCAATGCCTTGTCTTCTAAAAGATGCTGAACCAGAGGAGTCTGGATCCTTGATGAGTGTAGATAAATCCTGGCTGCTAATCGAATATCAATGCTTTGACACACTGTTCGTGTCATGTGACAGTTTGTGTCATGTGACAGTTATAGTGTGTGTATGTGCATGTGTGTGTGTGTGTGTGTGTGTGTGTGGTTGTGTTCGTGTGTGGATATTAATACATGTACGTATGTATTATAGTTGTTAGTCATGATGTGGAGTAGTAAAGGTGTTCACATTATGTATTATTAATTTTAATGCTTAAGTTTGGTATGCATTGTCCTTTATGCTATTTTTCAAATTGAAATTACTTTACTTGCTCTCTTCCAGTTGAATGTTGTAAGGGTCCCAGGCATGGTTGATGGTCCAGGAACAGGATGGCCATGGATAGATATAACTAAAGGAAGCCATTTTCATGCTAGGTTTGATAATAATAATTATACGATTGTATAGGCCAATATTAACATTAGTAAATCATAATAATGGATATAAACCAAGTACATCAGAAAATTATATACATTGTACGCGATGAACAAACAGTAGCAACTATACATGCAGTGAAGATGTTAATTGGGAGTAATTGTTGAATGGACACACCCACAGGAATGCTGCTACATTGTGATTCAATCTGTGGTGAATTCAAGAAAGTAATACAAATTAATATCAGAATTCCTTAGATCATATTGTACTTATTATTAGAAGTTTATTTATTAAATGAAGACGAGTATCAACATACAATGAATGAATTATAGTATCAGAAAGAAAAAATACACACATATACAGGGTAGCATAGCTGGCTTAAACTGGTTCAAAATGAGGAAGCCAATAACACGTTGACCCATAATTTGGCTTCATTCCAGCTAATATCTAATTATGGACATGTCAACAATTGACCACTGTATCGTCAACTCAGACTCACATCTGCACAATGTCCTGAGATGTTACCAATAAAGCTCAATTGTTTGTTTTATGGGTATGTGGGGGTCACTAATTAGTTCACTCTACCTGAGTAGGGTCAACTAATTTGGTGACCCTACCTGGATAATATGTGCTTGTTTACTGCAAATGTGTGAAGCAGCTGATAGAAATGTATAATAAAACACACAAAACCCAGTACTGTTAAATAATAATTGGAAGGTATATAAAATAACCTATTATATGTAACCTGTCTTTTTGCCACCGAACATGGCCACCGAGCTACGCCCCCGCTAGTTTCGTGCATACCATCTATATGTTGAGCAGTTTGTTTTTTTGCATTTGAATGGTTTTGTTGGTTTGTTACATTTTATGTTGTATAGCGTTTGTTTATAGAACACATGTACTTTTAGTTAGTTGTACAAATGCAGTTTTAGCTACAAAAATTACCTAGATTTGGGTGAATTGAGAAAAGTTAATAAGTGTTCTGCACAATTAACGTGCGTGGGCGCATGACGAGCATGAATATCACATGCTACCAGTAGCTATAAAAGAGAGCTACAGAGCTCTACTTGTTCATTCATTCTGTGAGTTCTTTGGTGGGAACAACTGTGACAGTCTCGTTTCATTCAATAACTTGAGGTGATCTGAAATGTTTGGAAAAGGAGTCCTCTTGGTTCTGTTGGTTCTTGGAGCCATTGCTTATCAGGCTCAGGCTTTTCCATGTAAGTAGTATGTATTGTATAGCTTCATGCAGATGTGTGATTCTTCTCTGTGATGGTTACATAACAGCCAAGATGAATAAGATGCAAACTTACCCTTTTTTAGTTCAATGCTACTATGAGCCAGATTGTGTAGGAGATTCTCAGACTGAGGAGTTTGGGTGTTGTGAAGAGGGCCAAGATTATGCCTCCGGACAGGATTTGTCTGCACCATGTTTCAACTGGTGAGGATATTCTCAGTACAGTGAATTCTTGTTAATCCGCCACCGCTTCATCTGCCAACCATATAATCTGCCACAATTTCCTAGTACCAATACAATGTACAAGTACCAATGAATATCCAGTTAATCCGCCAAACTTGTTAATCCACCATATTCTTTGAAGATGAATAGCGACAGATTGATAAGTTTTCACTGTACGTTACACAATTCAAACTTTTCAATGATTCACACTCTGCCTGTAAATTTTGACTTTTCTCTATGTAGTATCTGAGGGGAAATAACCGTTGTCAGACTACTCTTGGAACTAACAATTACATCATGTAGATTAACTGCAAGTAGCAAACAATAGCATAGTAATATCAAATAAACTTCATCTAACCATAACTATTTAGCCTGAACCATGTAGTGTAGCTTCTTCAGTTTTTGTAGCTGCTTATAATAGGAAATTATACTTACTGATAATTATGGTGTTGATTGCCAAGAGCTATTAATCATTTAATCACAATGATGTCTGATTCAATCAAGTGCATGAAAGTTTAAGACAGCCAGTAAATAGTGTATAATGGTGCACACACTGTGGATAAGTGAAGTAGTCAGGTCGACCATGAAGAAATGTACAATGTGAGAATGAGAAAATATATGATTACTGTAGGCAGATCTTTATAGGAGATCGAAGAGTGCAATTTAACAAAAAGCGCAATACAAGCGTAGTGTAGCACAGGGTGGTGGAATTCTGGAATACTTAGCTTTTGGCTTTCAATACGATACACTGTAAGACATTGAACTATTAGGAAAGGTTAGAATTTCAAGATCTAATAGTCTATTCGGAGAAGGTGAGGGTGCAGGGGTATTGCATAAACCCTACACTCCACTCTTACCTACAGGCCTGTAAGGGTTACCTGTGAGGCAGGGAGAGCAATATATTTAGCAATATTTGGGTTAACTTCAGTCTCTATATATGGGCCGATATTAAGAGAGTCTGTCTTTGGCTAATCAACGTGTTTTATGCAGTACATATACTGTACGTATATTGGCTGTGTGGGGTGTCATGTATGAGGAGATGTGAGTGTGAGGACCATGATTCCCGTGTACAACATCAACTCCCCACCCTTAACAGGTGAAGGAAACCCTCACTACGTGGTATTCCATTGTATGTACATATTATATGTATGTCAAATTGTATGTACAACATTGATATGGTGGTAAAGGATACCATGCATCCACTGTGAACTTGGTAACATACAACAAATCACTTTTGAAATTTTAGACCCCTACATGAAATATGTACAGTTATGACCACCATGGTTGCATTTCACCATAAGGATGGTAATCAAAGCATAGCCCATAATCGAGCATCATGACGAAAACAGCCATTTCTTTTGTGGTTCCAGGTCATTGTGTTAGTGAAGTAATAATAGTCAGAATCATCGGAGAACTTTATGCTCAAGTGAGCTTCTTTCCTACAATGGGTCCTGAGACAGGGTGACATTGCAATTATTATTACTACTAGTTCCCAATGGACAATAATAATAACATTGTATTAGGAGTGTATGTACACTGTGTGCCTTCCTTTGTATATAATTGGTGAATGCATGAATGATAGGATTACTCTGGAGTGATGCATGTGATAGGTTGAAAGAACAGTTACCATAGTAACCCATGCATATGTACACACAATGTGTGTATGCGTTAGTTTGTGCACATGCATGTGCACATGTGTGTGTGTCTGTGTGTGGTGTCTGTGTACATATGTATGTGTATATTATAATATTATTTATGAATACAATTAAAGGATTGAGAGGTTGAAAAGACAGGTACCATAATACCACACATACATATATGCATATATACATAATGTATTCATGTATGGTGTCTGTGTGTGTGTGTTTGTGTGTGTGTGTTTGTGTGTGGTGTGTGTGTATGTGTGTGTGTGTGTGTGTGTGTGTGTGCATGTGTGTGTGTGTGTGTGTGTGTGTGTGTGTGTGTGTGTGTGTGTGTGTGTGTGTGTGTTTGCAATTTTTCATTTTGGAGCCATCCGTGAAAATTTTTGCCTGTGAAAATTTCCCGCTATATAGCTATATAGCTGCCAACGATACCATTTTCAAAGTGGATGAAACCGTTATCAAACTCTTCAATACAACTGCTGTAGTTACGTTCAGAGATGTGTTGAGGCAGCCCCCTAGTTCCTGAATGAAGGTGCCTCTGAATATTCACTTAACCTACAAGGAGACGTACCAAATAAAGTAACCTGCTAAGTTTTGAATACAAGTCAATTATACACCAAGTACATCACTAATAAGATCAGTGTTGTATATAAGATCAGTGTACGTTGTATATAAGATCAGTTGTATATTTGAATCCCAGTGTGTTACAGTGTGGTGGAAC
This sequence comes from Chondrilla cf. caribensis, assembly GCA_964020155.1. NCBI lineage: Eukaryota > Metazoa > Porifera > Demospongiae > Chondrillida > Chondrillidae > Chondrilla > Chondrilla cf. caribensis. The sequence goes on from OZ026553.1 coordinate 4,282,036, forward strand.
TCTAGAACACCCAGAGTTTGGCCGTAACATAATAATCTTAAGCATACAACAGCTGGTGAATAGTGTATAATGGTGCACTCCCTGTGGATAAATGAAGTAGTCAGGTTGACCATGACGAATACACTACATGAGAATGATATCAGCATTGTACTGGAAGTGTATGTACACTGTGTACCTTCCCTTTGTAATTGGTGAATGCATGAATGAATGATAGGGCCATGCACTCTGGAGTGTTGCATGTGTTATAGGTTGAAAGTATGATTCCACTATAGATACTCCAACACATGGATTGGAAACTTGTGCAACCACATGGATTCATGTGTGTTGCACCATAGATATTCGTTGCATCATCGACTGCACAACTTTTGTTCTTAGTTTGAGAAAATGGCTACGATTGGTTCTTCTATGGATATTTGATACACATTGAACGTTTAACTGTTCTTGGACTGTTTGGAGTCGGTTGAAAGGGCTGAAGTGCTCCTTGTTGAATCCCTAAAACATTTAGATGTTTGTAGAGGCGGAGAGTTACTGTGCGATGCTACCAACAGGAACGAAATGATTAAGGTGAAAATAATTATATTCATTATGTCATTGGCTGCATACCGCTCGTCACAAAAAGAGCACTGCTCGCGAGAATCGAGCAACCTTTCCGATGGTTCGTACAGTAACTATGAAATGCGAACATATCCTAGAGAGGTTTAAACGTGAACGGAGGTGATCGGACCTCGATTACGGTAGAATCTATTTGTAGATTTTAGTGTCCGACTCGGAAAAGACGTCGAAAGTAAAGAACCCATGATCGGACACCGCCTGTATTCGGACACATAAAATTGGCTATTTCTCGAAACTTATAAAATCTACCGACTCCCAATAAACTTCGTTTTATAGGCCATCACATGTAATCGCTCTCAACTCAGTAAGATCCTTGTAGCCTATCGCATGGCTCTACTAGAGTAGATCGAAAAAATCTCCCGATAATAATCGATATTCGGCCAAAGGAATGAGCTTCGGACGGACCTCACTACAGAGTGGAGAAACGACGAAGAACCCGAAAAACATCAGAAATTATAGCTCTACATGTCTACTTTAAAATATGAAAGTTAGAGGTGGATATGTATCATTTTGAGGAAATGCAAACATTGTTATCTAATCCTCTGTGAAAGACCAAATTTCCAACGAATTTATACTATTTTGGGAATTTATATAGGCTGAATGGCGTTATTCGTCTATATAAATTTCTCTCTGCAATATAAATTTGTTTAGTGCTATTTTCTTTGTGTGTGGCATGAGAAAGCCACTGCGCATGCACCATGGCACGATATTATGGGGAGCTGTTCATGTATTTCACAATAATCTTCCTGTTTAGGACTTCCTATAGAAATCAGGACATAATCAGGACTTCCTACTTATTTTATAGGATGTTCCATTTATTATATAGGAAGTTCTATTTATTATATAGGACTTCCTATTTGTTATATAGGACTTCCTATTTGTTATATAGGACTACCTAGAAATAGGGGTATAGCTCTTCGTGAGACCAAATTCTCTTGCTCTACACTGCACTGTGCTAACTGAAACTCCAATACAGTTTGAAATTTGTTCCCAAGTAAAATTCAAAGATAACAGGTGTTCTACTTGAGATATATCTACTCCTAATCTGGGTTTCCCTCTCTCTTAGACTACCAACTTTAGAACAAATGGAGCAAAGATCATTGAGCATGCTCAGTAACATGCAGCCTATACAGAACTAGTACCTCCTAATATATAATAAACTGTACATCCTATAATAGATAGAACATCCTATATTTATATAGGAAGTCCTATATAATAAATGGGATGTCCTATATAATAAATAGGAAGTCCTATAAAATAAACAGGAAGATAATTGTGAAATCAATTTCGACATGAACGACACCCCATACACAATATGAGTCACATGGCCCATTGACTACGTAATGATACTAGACATGGCTATTTCAAGCCCCTTGCCATTAACTACATTCAACTGACTCGGAGTTAAACTATATGCAACGGCAATCTACGCATATCAAGAAAAAAGCCAACAACAAAACAAACAGTCAATATAATGGTCAAACTTCAATGTTGATTATAAAAGTGAATTTTCATTAAAAATAAATTGCCTTTATTACAATATAGCATCCGTTACCATAGAAACAGTACTATTATACAGCAATTTTATAATGTATAAAGCGCTAGCAACAGTATAAAGCGTTAGCAACGGATGCTATAATGGTTAAGACATGGACACTCGGGCATTATGACATTTAAAATACCAAGTCCCGAGGGCACGAAGCGCCCGAGGGCGAGTGTATTTTAAATATAATGCCCTAGTGTAGTCGAGTGTATTTTAAATATAATGCCCTCGTGCCCATGTCTTAACCACTAAATATTATATCAAATTTATGTGTTAAGTACACTTTATATACATACTCCATGTCATGACTGTAAACCATAGCACACACAAGCACACACTCCAGAGTGATCCTATCATTCATGCATTCACCAATTATATACAAAGGAAGGCACACAGTGTACATACACTTCTAATACAATGCTATTATATTGTTCATTGGGAACTAGTAGTAATAATAATTGCAATGTCACCCTGTCTCAGGACCCACTGTAGGAAAGAAGCTCAGTTGAGCATGAAGTTCTTTGATGATTCTAACTATCAATATTTAGCTAGCACAATGACCTGCAACCACAAAAACAATTGCTATTTTTGTCATCATGATGGTGCTCATCTACGAGATATGTTAAAGTTATACTACCATAGTGGTTATACCTGCACATATCAGGGTCTTAAATTTCAAAAGTGATTTGTTGTATGTTTCCAAGTTCACAGTGGATGCATGGTATCCTTTACCACCATATCAATGTTGTACATACAATTTTGACATATGCAATTACTTGCAAGGTTTCATGCCAAAAACAGTTATGCACTTCTCCAATACTGATTACAAAAGTGTATTTCCATTGAACATAAATTGTTCTTGTGTGTACACGTCTCTATAATAACACGCACATGTACACACATGCACACACACACACACACACACACACACACACACACACACACACACACACACACACACACACACACACACACACACACACACACACACACACACACACACACACACACACACACACACACACACACACACACACAACACACACACACACACACACACACACACACACACACACACACACACACAAACACACACACACACACACACACAAACACACACACACACACACACACACACACACATACACACACACACACACACACACACACACACACACACACACACACACACACACACACACACACTCACACATATTATGTGTACAGATACATGTGTTACTATTGGAACCATATTACTTTAAACTTTCATGCACTCGATTGGATCAGACATCATTGTGATTTAATGATTAATAACTCTTGGCAATCAACACCATAATTATCAGTAAGCTAGTACATAAACTAAAGAAGCTACACTACATGGTTTGGGCTAAATAGTTTAGATAAAGGTTATTTGATATTACTATGCTATGTTAGCTGCTTGCAGTTAATCTGTTTTACTGAATCCTTAGTTCCAAGAGTAGCCTGACATTGGTTTTCTAGCCTCATTTACTACATAGAGAAAATTATTTTTCACAGACAGAGTGTGATTCATTATTGTCAACAGACTCCGTATGCATACTAAGAATGTTCTCACCATGAGAAACACAATCCGGTGATAAAATCCTCTATAGACACAGAATCAGGATGTGTGCAACAGTTTCCAGTTCCCACTACTCTTCCTCGACAATTTGGCTCAGAGAAGCATGTAGCTGAAAATAGAATAAGTTCACATTTGATGCACTCTTACCGTTTAACAGATATATGTAACCATCACAGTCTGAGAGAAAAATCTCACATCTGCATGTTCGAAGCTATACAATACTGACTACTTACATGGCCGAGCCTGAGCCTGATAATCAATGGCTCCAAGAACCAACAGAACCAAGAGGACTCCTTTTCCAAACATTTCAGATCACCTCAAGTTGTCGAATCAAACGAGACTGTCACAGTTTCCCACCAAAGAACTCACAGAATGAATGAACAAGTGGAGCTCTGTAGCTCTCTTTTATAGCTACTGGTAGCATGTGATATTCATGCTCATTCTATGCCCACGCACATTACTTCATTAATTCTTTGCGTAACGCTTATTAACTTTACACAATTCACCCAAATACAGAGTACTTTTACAGATGGAGCTTTGTATGCAACTAATAAAATGTACACATCTAGACTTCCATCAAACTGTGTGCATCACTTTTTGTGCCTAATGTTATACATAAGTAGCCTCATGTTGTATACACGTATGTAGTCTCGTGTTATACATATTCTGTAGCCTCATGTTGTACGTATGTAGCCTCAGGTTGTACATCTGTAGTCTTGTATTGTACATTCGTATATAGCCTCATGTTGTAAATATGTAATCTCGTGTTGTACATACATATGTAGCCTCATGTTGTACATGTGTAGCCTCATTTTGTACATATATGGCCTCATGTTGTACATATGTAATCTCATATTGTACGTATGTTGCCTCATCTTGTACATACTGTATGTGACTTCATGTTGTACATATGTAGCCTCATGTTGGATGTTATCCACACGTACCATTCCTGTGGGCATGTCCATATCAATTTTGCGTGCAAGAACAGGGTCTACCTCACTACCCTCATCAAAAGTGTTTAGTGTTCATACTGTCCATCAAACCCAGACTATGTGTCTGGATAGTGGCTAAGGACCCATTCCCAAACCAATTCCCACGCAAATGTGAAGTAAAATGACGTCCCTTTTCTTCACTAATATATACAAGTAATACAGAACACATTTTTCATAGCATAAAATACTACAGCATGCAGATCTGAATTCTTTGAAAATTTTAAGGTGATAACATAATAAAAGTAAACAGTTGCAATATATTATATATCAAGTTCATTAGTTCATGCATGTCAAGTACTATCACACCATAATTATTCAATATTATACATAAATCCAGGATCCATTGATTATAATAGTAATATGATATACAAATGCATACTATCGTAATAAATACAGATTCTGAATGTTCTTCATGAAATGAGGGTGGTTCATGATCAATTGAGCAACATTGGAGAAGTCTAATAGAGCTATATATGGGCATGTTGTTGCATTATGGGTAAGATGTAGCGTATATATATAGCCACATAGCTGACAACTACACCATTTTCAAAGTAGATTTTATCAAAGCTGTTCAATACAACTGCTGCAGTTACGTTCAGACGTGTGTTGAGGCAGCCCCCTAGTTCCTGAATCAAGTAGCCTCCGAATATTCACATAACCTACAAGGAGACGTACCGAATGAAGGAACCTGTTAATTAACGTATATTCTCTAATTTTTCGGCAAAGCAAATTTCAGCTCTAAGTCGGCAATAAGGGATACAATGGTTGGAACCAGAAATGCGACGGAAAATTAGGGAAATTTGACGACAATTTAGAGTACACACCAGAAAATTACGTAATCGAAAATGGCAGAAGTCTCCAACAGTAGCTCCTTTTCACGGGTATCATGCGTACATGGACCAGTGGGAAGCCCGAATCGATGCTGCACTCTTCTTCGAACGAGAATTAGGTGAATATGACATTATTTAAGGTATAAGAGTCTGTATTCGTTGTTTTTTTAGCCAGTATTTGACCTATTCTTGCCGAGCAGGTAACGTTTTCACTGTTGATTGGCACTGCCTATGCCACACGATAAACATAATAAAGCAAAAAAAGAACAAAGAGAGAGGCATATGGCACATTAAGAGACGAACGTGTTCAATCCTTATAGCTGACAAAAAATTAGAATCAAGACTAAAAATTAGGGAACGTGAAATTTCGTCGAAAATTAGAATATTACCAGACCCTATTAGGACGGATGCTCAAAAATTAGGGAACATACGATAATGGAACAATAAACAAGTCAATTATATACTGGGTACATCACTAATAAGATCAGCGTTGTATATACCCTGTATGGTACATAGCAAATGTACCCCAGTTGCTCCCTTGGATCTAAGGTGACAATATCACAACTGGGAAACATGTAATCATGAATCTCAAGGGGAGTAGTTAGAAATTCTCTTCATACAATATTAACAGGAGCAATCATTCATACATAGGGACACATACAGGAAGCTCCAATTATGAGAGAAACCCACTCTCAATCCAATCCCCCCCCGGCTGCTCCCAGTCCACCTCCAATAACCTAACCACGACCCTTTCCAACATAGGTATAACACACTCCATGCATCATCGATCTGACATCACCAACTATAGTCCCTTGTGTTGTGCGGTTTTGAGTTTTTGTATCAAATTGGTTGTCAGTTATTTGAGTGAATCTCCCATGGTACCCAGTCCGACATTCATTCCTGTTATTGAGGTAGATCCAATCATAGTTTTGACCCATGGTGTCATTAAACTGAATGCCCCATCAACTGGTGCAGGGATTGAAGATAGAACGGCACGCTCAAGGCTGAAACCAACAATAGGTCCTAAAAACCCTCCAATGTACCCGCCAATATCGTAGCCTAGCTTTCCGTAATGTATGGCATTCACTTTACCAGACTTGTAGCCCTCCACGACCAAGGCCTTTCCCGACGCGCACACCATGGCCACATAAATGGGATCTTCACGTATTGCGTGTACCTGGCCACAGGGTTGATAGCACTGTTTTCCATACTGTCCGCCAACACTCATGCAAAGGTTGTTTTCCGAGGCTGTGTGCACTCTCTACCGCTTTCCCTCCTGACGACAGAGCTGACATTGCTGTTAGTCCACATTTGCTAAGGTAAATGGGGGTAATTCCGTAATTGGGGTAATTTCGTAATTTTCGATTTCAACTCACATTACTGGAGCGAAGGTACGGAGCGATGTCCTACAATATACCTGCTAGCCAACTTTAACTAGTGCGCTGTTAGCTCAGCGCCTACCGATTGTACCGGTCTTCTCTACGTACAAGACAATGCCGAAGTAGTTAGCTACGCTATTGTGCTCGGACAGTATAATGTGTTGTATCTTGGTGTTGTCACACTGAGAAGAGAGAGTGTAGACAAAAGACAATCAAATTGACTTTAACACTGTATAAATCAACGACGCTAGAAACTACAAGTGGTAAACTTAAACAGGCAGCGGACCTACATGTGTAGAATCAGCGTACCTGATCTGAGCCAGTTACTCTTCGTCGTTAATGAACATGGTTTTGAAGTATACTGCCGATTCGAATTGGGGGAATTCCGTAATTTCCGAAGCGCGTCATTTTAAAGCATTGTACAACGGCGAGGAGTAAAAAAAAACGAGTTACAATTGAGGTTACAAGCAGCTTAAAAGTACTATATTGTGCCTGAATTCTACCACGTTGTCAATCATCTCATTTAGACTGACTGTGACTATATACTGTACGTATATAGCTTAGTACGTTGTAGCTAAACCATCTGAACTAGAGCACCCAATACTGCATAAACAGAATTCATCAACAACAAAAAAATAACAAACAGATTCCACCACTGCTGTGTATCAGTACAACTATGCCAGATATTCTTTGTCCACCTATAGCCTAACAATATTATGTGAATAAATCATACTTGTGAGCGCTTGAACAACATATGTATATAACCAACATAATATACACGCATAGGTACATACGTATATGTATGTATTGAGTATATCACACACACACGCACACATACACACACAAACACACAGTACACACACATACACAAACACACACACACATACACACACACAAACACACAGCTACGTACGTACATACGTACAGTACATTTTCCTACCTTTTAATATAGAAACTGCAATGTCTCCTTTAGTAAAGCTAAACTTCTCAAAGATCTCCACAGTCCTGGTAATCACTATGTGATCTTTGGTACATTGGATGCTACAAATGAAATCAACGAAATGTCTCGTTGTCTTTGGGAAGACTCTGCGATAGCCCTGAACATCTTTTGTGGACATCAAACCATCTTCAACTAGTGCACCAAATACTACATAAGGGGAGAGTCAATATCAGACAATTTCCACTGCACAAACAGGGCCTGGTAGTATTATTTCACTCATGCTCACCCCCCACAGTAACACAACCACAACACCCACACCCACACACCCACACACCCACACACCCACACACAAACACATGCACACACACACACACACACACACACACAAGCACACACACACACACACACACACACACACACACACACACACACACACACACACACACACACACACACAAGCACACACACACACACGCACACACACACACACACACACACACACACACACACACACACACACGCACATGCACACACACAAATACTGAACACACACGCACGCACGCACGCACGCACGCATGCACGCACACACACACACATACACACACACATACACACACACACACACACACACACACACACTCAAGAGCCTACCTGTCAATATTTCAATTTCTTGATTATATTTATGTCTACTCATAATTTCTGCTGCTCTTTTGATATTATCAATTTTCTTCGTACACTGGATAGACAACAGTCTACTCATTAGATCTCCATTCATTCTCTTCATCTCTTGTACATCCTCACTAGTTACTAATTTACCATCATACATTTCGGACAACACTACGATTATAAATACAAACAACTCATACATTGGCTATTGGTTCACCATTTAAATTAAGATTTCTGATACTGATACACTTGATCACTGGTAATAGGGTTACAGTTACAGCAGCTATTGACCTGATAATGAAGGGCTGTAGTGTGCACACACAAAATAGGACAAATGTTACAATTCAGCTACTGTACGTATAGTATTTTAATTACCATACACAGATCCACTGGACAATGTAGTGACTGACAACTATAGCAATTTGATACATTTGGAATATAATATTTTTCATTGGCCAGATTCTGTGTTCTGGAGTGCCAAGGAATGCAACTAAATATATTATGTAACAAACCACCTTCTTACCATAATAAATGGCAGAGAGAGGCCTCGCAAAAGACTATACAATTTTACAACAGATTTCCGTATGGATTTTAAGGTCAAAGCAAAGTATGGACTGTAATTTTATAATGAAACACAGAGATTCTCCAGACTCACATATAGCCTATATTCAGATTATTCACTCACCTGAAAGAGGTCCTAAAGCACGATGTATTTTATGTTTGAATTCAGGCACCTTGTTTTGTTGGTCTTTCAGTATCTTGATGGCAGTTTTACGCTGTTTCTTTGGTTTTACACAAAGAACTAGAGATAATTGGTCGAAACCTTTAAAATCCCAAACAGACATCCTCTCAATTCCTCTACATTCGTCTTTAGTCACAACTCCTTCCTTAGAATGAAGTTCCCTCATCAC
>OZ026553.1:4296508-4316508 GCA_964020155.1 Chondrilla cf. caribensis
TTCTTGTTCGATAAAATAGCAACAGAGTGCTAAGGAACCAGGGTGGGCGCTTATTATTAACACTGCCCAATCCAGATACATGTATTGGGACCAGCCATTAATCAATGTATAAGTATATCCCTAACCCTAACCACCACCCTATCCTATCCCTACCCTACCCTAACCTGTTACTTATACATTGATTAATGGCTGGTCCAGGAGCTGCACTTGATTCGGAGGATTTATGCGCCTTTTTTTGTTACAGTCTGAAATACAGCAGGGTGCTGTACCCTGTTCCAGCCATACCCAGGGAAACGCTAGTACACGCTAGTCTCATGTTTCACAGACCTGCTACTTAAGTACGCTAGTACGTGCTAGTTTGCCTCCATTTTTATAATTATGATGCCATTCAGTCAGAGAGAAGGGGTCTGGTCAACAACCTGTACTGATTTCGAAACGTGGGGCTAATCAATATGCAGTTTGATCATGTAATATTTAAATTCATTGCTACAATGAGTAAGTGACGTGAATTTGAAGGAGGTGCTCATTTTGTACTGGTGAAGACTCTTAGGCATTAATTCGGAAACGTCCTTTACCTTCGCATGTAAAGCATTCAACGATGTAGAAGTCAAACTTGGATGGCACTTCCTCGTAATCCTAGCAAGAGAGGGGCTGTTGCTTTGTGCACTGATCTGCTGAATAGGTTGTAAGTCTTTGGCTCCAGATATAAGGGTGTATTCAAGTATGCAGAGTCTTTCTAACTTTGTCAAATCGCTCTGACAACTATAGCGAAGTCAGGCACTGTCTTCGTTTGTTTCCACGTAATTTCTCAAACGTTTCAAAAGGAATCTATGTAGAAGGTCCTTCAATATTCCCCCTTCTCCCGTACATGCACTGTCGTGTAGTCTTTTCCTTTTCTTTTCATTCTCACTGGATTTCTCACTAACAGAAGCAGCAAACATCCATCGCAACTATTGCTGACCTCGGCTACATGGCAACTGTATAGATTATGTACGCAATAATCTATGTTCCTATGGTTTAACACCTCGACGGCTGAAAAGAAATCGGTACAGGCTGTTGACCAGACCCCTTCTTGCCGACCACATGGTGTCATAATTATAAAAATGGAGGTGAGAAACGGTTCTGTGCTATGTGAGACTAAGTATGTGCTGGTCATATGTTTTACATTTTCCAGTAACTGGAATTGTTCTTTTAACATAGCTAGTGGACTGGGGTGGTGACTGTAATCTAACCCATACTACGTACATAGTATAATTACCCATTAGAGCAGGTATCATCTAGGAAAGAGACTTGGAATTCCGATTTGTGTCTCAGATGTGGCTTTACTGTGGCATAGTAGAAATTTCTCCATTGTTGTTTAAGATGTGTTTGGCCATACCTTGAAGGGCACATCAAATCTGTACTTCTTATCAGAGATACCTACTATCAGCACTGGTTGACATAGTGTACATGAGCTAGGGACTGAGTGAGGTGTACTCACTAACCAGGAGTATGTAGCTAACTAGGTACACTGGAGCCTCTCTATAAAGGACACAGCTAATTTGTCCACTGTGGAGAGGTTGTCCACTCTTCAGAGGTGAAAAATATATTAACACTATAGGAAAGTTCATTTTTGGGGCCTAAGACAGTGTCCTTTGTAGGGAGGTAATTTATATGAGAGAGTCCTTTAGGTTCCACTGTACTTACTTAGCAAGTTGCACTGTATTGATTTTATTGCCTTTGTTAAGTGTATTCATTGCCTTCACACGCAGGTACAATGCAAAGAGAAGGCACTGGAGAAGAACAAAACTGAACCTGTAGTGTAGTGTGGCCATTACTTGGAACATTGTACTTGTTTATGTATGTCAATGAATCCTGTCCACTGTGGCAAAACTGTTTCAAATAATCATGACATTTTCAAATGTGAACATAATAATTTTATGTATTATAATATATACGTATAATGAGTGATCTAGTATGTATATAATATTATTATTATAGTGCAGACATATTAGTGTGATTGCCTCCATATGCAAGTATGACAGTGCACAATATCACAATGTCATGCTAAGATTATAATATTATATCTAGTATACTTAAAATCCAAATACACATAAGAAATGCAAACAAAACACTGTACACACTGTGTTGTAACATGCAGTAGAGTTGATCATAACAAGAATAATGTCATTTCTTCTACTGATCTTTACTCCATTTTGAATTATTGATGGCCTTTTTTTCCAAATCTGTTGCAACGTTTTCACCAAAGGTAGCTTCTACTTGTTGTAGTAGGAACCTCCATGTTGAGGGGTAGGACTTTCCAGAGCGACCGTCCCTCCAGTACTGCAGGGCTAGTAGACCACCAAGTGGATCCATACGGTAAGCCTGCACTTGGTCAAAAGGGACTCCCAGGTTAACAGCCAGAAACTGCCACAGTGGTTTCAGCAGCAAAACATTATTGAGACCGACATCTGATGGAGTCAGACCTGTGATGATGGAATCAGAAATGTAATATTATTGCTGTATGCTCTGACCAACAGACACTGACTGTATCTCACTAGTACTCACTGTAGAACTCCAGACTCTGAGGGTGTTGAGAGGGGGACGTATCCCATGCAGAGGTACTGGGTGGCTGTGGTATGTCACCAGTTGACATGGTTACTGCAAAAATTTCAAATGTAAAATTGAAATGACATTCTACATACGTATGGTAATGTCTATAATATAATACATGCAAGTATATACACTCCTTCATACTGGCACAGATGGGTACGTAATGTACGCATGTATATTATGTGTGACATGTACGTACATATGCGGTTCTACACAGAATATAACTCTCATGTTTAAACCACTGCTCACTCCTCCTCACATGAATTTGATTCAGTCTCTCTTTGTTTTGGACCAGATGTAACATTGGTATCAGACTCTGGTTTTCTTTGATGTGCTGGTATAAATGAAATGTACAACCATTATTATAGTAACATAATAATTATTTGTCACACTCACATTGAGTACAACCAAATTTAAAGTACAACTACATCCATACACACACACACACACATACACACACACACACACACACACACACACACACACACACACACACACACACACACACACACACTCACATACACACATACACACCTAGCTTATAGGCCTCTAATATAGAGTTCATTGTTTCTTTGCAGTCCTTAAGACTTGATCCTTCCCCTTGTGATAAACAGCGCTTCTGAAAGCGGGGCTTCTCATTGACAAGCTTTGCGAGATGAACAGGATCAGCTTCTTGTCTGGTTGGTTGAGAACAATCACATGGAGTGCAGAGAATCACTGAGGAGTGTGTAGTAGTGCCGAAGAGCCTGAAATATGCGTCTTGCATGGAATTCTCGAGATCCTTGACAATGATGCCACAGTCTTCAGGAGACCATTTGGGGGAGTCATTATCATCCATCTCGGCTGGATTGATGTGGATTGAGATGTGGTCGATGTTGTCCACAGCGTAGATGTTGTATAGGTGTTGAGTTCCTCCTTTGGCTTCCTTCACAATGACCATGACATCTCGACAGCGAGGAGTGGCTGGTCCCTTACAAACCTTGACATCATAACCCTTGTTACGGTGATTCAAAATGTTCACTACAAAGTGCGGGAAGAGACCTTGGGGAACAAAATACTCCGTCGACTCCTCTGTGTTGATAGTAAGTGCCAGTGAGGGAATAGGACCTTCCCGATCCATTGGGACAAACTTCCTATCACAACGTGGAGGTAGGATTGAGGGAATGAAGAGCTGTATTGGGTCTCCCGGCATCTTTGCAGCTAATCCCCACTTGAGCAGGCAGTTCAAGAGGTAGGAGCGAAAACCCGAAAATGACCCTAGCTCATCTGGGACTCCTAACAGAGCAAGAGAATCAGAAGTGAGGATCCCACTTTTTTGGAGTGTTGTTAAGGCTTTTTTCTTTGCAATTGTGATCTTCTGTCCCGGATTACGTAATTCATAAAATGGGATTTCTAAAATGCGTGTTACTTGCTGATAGAGGACGTCGGGATTGGTGAATACTGGAGAGCTGTGTAGGTTGTCTGTGTTGTCTGGGTCCACGTCGGTGTGATCAAGGTCGGGACAGCTGAAAATCCCCAGCATGTGGAAGGTGGTTAGCATGGCAAGAAACTCCTCATCCGATGAGACAAGATTGTGTTGAATACACAGCTTACGGAGATCTTGGTACGTCAGCACAGAGAGGGCGGAGTCATCATCAGTTGACCAAAAGATCAACTGACAATGGAACCACAAAAGTGGGAAGCGGATTTTGAACTTGGATTCAGCATTGGATACGGTTTCACGCAGCTCCTTAACACCACTGCAAGTAGGGTCGAGGCTTTCCACCAACATCAAATATGGTTGGCTGTCTTCCCAGGTTGGGATGTTGCAGCAGTGGGATTCCAGCAGCCTTGTAGCCTCCTCGGAGCTTTGAGAACATGTCTTCTTTCTTGATCCCACGACAATAACTGGAAGTACATCACTGAGACCCAAGGTGTCGCCATCTTCTCTGAGACGTTTCTGCAGCTCCTTTTCCATTTTCAGGAACTTCTCCTTGCAGTGGTGAAGGGTGTGTAGGGAACGCTTGATCATATCCAAGTTGGTCTGGGTTGGATTGGATAGAATTTTAGTGGCAAACTGACAGGGCTTTCGGTAGGTGATCTCTGGACAGGCAGAGAGACCTTCCTCCGAGTTGTACACAATGAGGTACATGGCTCGGGAGGTGGCAACCATCGGGTGGAAGTCGAAGAAGGCTGGCTGACCACCGCTGTCAACCAGGTGGATCATACGGACTTTATTGAGATGATCCTCACCTAACGTCTGAGAGAGGTTACGAAGAACTCTTTCCTTAAGGCTAGAGAAGGCATGCTCAATGGAAGGCTTTTGTTCGACTATAGCTGTGGGCTGAGTGTGTTGTGGTGTTGTAGTATTCCTTGGTAAAATCGGTGTTGTAGCATTTTCTAATTTCGATTTGCTGAACTGAGGTACTGTAGGAGGTGGGGATTGCAACCTGTCAGTAGCTGGAATCAACGGTTCCTCTTCTGGGACTTGAAACACACTCTGGCGGGCATCATACTCCTCCTCTGCGACAGTGTGGTAGAGAGCGGATTGGAGTTTTGTGTGATTAAATTTTTCCCACTTCAGTGTGTCATCTATGAAACACTCCATGACGACCTCTGCTGCTGTGGACACAGGAGTGCTCTCAGTTGACTCTTGAACGTCACCTGACAATGCTCTCTTGAGTTGTGTCTTTCCAGCTGCTGGTGGTCCTAGAGTGACACACTTGACAATCTCAATTTCCACAGAGCCACCTCTTTCAATGGCAGCTACATAGGGAAGATATGAATTAAGTACTAACCAATAAAAATAATTAATATAATAACATATCATTACATGCTGCGGGCACGTACCTTTAACAAGTTCCGCTTGAAAATCAATTTTCTCTTCAGTTAAAGGATTTTCATGACTTGAAGGCTGTGTGTACAAATATATTGGGTATAGTTCATCATTTTCTGAACCAATTATCATAATAATAACCTTTGGCCACCATCCCATGTATACAATATTTTGTACCACACAACTAGGACTTATTTGTAAATATAAACTAATGTGACATTTCCTGTTTACAATACACATTAGGTGATAGGTAAGAATATGCAAAAAGGGTGAAAAACGTCTTGCAACCATTTGTGAGTTTACATAATGCAAGGATTTGTATGCATATGTATGGTATGTATCATGTACAGTACAATCTAATTACAGTTTACTGATAAAATTAATGCGAATGTGCATTTGATACCCTCTATGTATGTATGTGCCTCTTCAGTATATATTTAGTACGTATATACTTATTCCTGACATATATCAGGTACAGTACATATTCCTGACGTATACGTATTGCATGGCTCAATTTAACTGGCCTCAACACTTCAATTACATATTGGATGATACAGAAGTGTACCAGCTGACTTGGTCATCAATGTTATTGTGGTAGTGTTCTGTTATGTACTGTGTACTCCAACAGATATGGCATCACTTACTTTGTCCATGTCCTTCTTGGACATCAAGCCATCCTGATCAGCCGGGTCTTCCACTATATGTAATTCGTACAAGGGTCAATAGTATTGACACACAAATAATGTCATGTATCATGTACTGTACTTCAGAGTTGAAAATGACATACACATTATAATGGTGAAGATATGTAACTACACTTGTGCATACACGCACACACATACACATGCACACACACACACACACACACACACACACACACACACACACACACACGCACACGCACACACACGCACGCACACACGCAAGCACACACGCACATGCACGCACACACACACACACACACACACACACACACACACACACACACACACACACACACACACATACACACACACACACACATGCACACAAACTACAGGGTCTTTTAATCATATGCTGTCTAAGAAGTTGCATAAAAACATCATGCATACCATTTTCATTTCATATATTCAGAAACCAGGACACCCAAGCTCACACAAGCACTGTGGCATACATTTGTACAAACACTGTCAAATACACTTGATGTTAACTGTTTGGAACATACGTATAACTAAGAAAAAAACAATGAATAAACTTCTCACCTCTCAACATCTTAGCTTCGTCTTCAAAGCCATATTTTTCTAAGATGTTGCTAGTCCTGTTCTTCACTGATGGCTCTTTATCACTCTGAGTCATACAAATGCGCCTCACACCCTCAGCTAGACCATTTCTCTCATATTTTCTCTGTACTGATTGAACTTCTCTTCTGGACATCAAACCATCCTGAGCTATAGCACCCAAAACTGTACAAAAGAAAGTTCATTCACAACAAAATGTGCTGAAGTTGCTGTGCACCACTATCATCCTAAATGTCATATTGGTGAGCATGCATTATATTGAAATGTGAGATATGCAATATAATTCAAAACAATTCAACATAAAATGTATGTGCAGTGCCACAAAATAACTTGCTTGGATCAAACACACAGACGCACAAATGCATGCACGCACACACACACACATGAAAAAAATTTCCCACCTTCAAATTTGCTTAATTTTTCGAATCTATTTGTTGCACAACCACATTTCTTCAAGATCTCCTCAGTCCTTGCTATCACTGTGGGCTCTTTGGTGCACTGAATGCTACAAATGAGACTCAATCGCCCCTGCCAATCATATGTCATCCATTTCTTTTGTACTTCATGAACATCTTCTTTGGACATCAAACCATCCTGAACTAGTTCACCCAGTACTACATTAACAAATATACAATAACATCATTAAACAAATTCCACTGCCGTGTACCAGCACAACCATGCAGTAATTCATTTGTCACCCACCTACGTATAGCAAAAGATTGTGTGAAAGAATGTTTATAAGCAAACATACACACAACATACTGTACGTATGCAAATACACCTGTGGACACATGCTGTATCCTGATATGTGCATAATAAGTACATACAATGTACAAATAAGACACACACACGCACACACACACACACACACACACACACACACACACACACACACACACACACACACATGCACACCTGTACTGTTCCAATGGCCCTGCCACACAAACACTCACACAGTGAAGACATACATACCAGTATGTAGCATGTTGTATAGGCGTATCAAAGGGGAAAGTGTGCGTACCTCTTGGACACACTTCATTGATGTACCACACTTCTCAATGATGTACACACACTGTGTTAATTGTTTATGATATAGTATGATTATCTATTAACCTTTCGACCATTGTCTAGATATAACACCTCATAATAATAATTCGTATAGAATATACGGTATAATAATAATACTTAACAAACACAATACACATTATAGTAGCGAGTCCAAATCATTATTCTGATGTCATAATATTGTGTAACCAATGGCACCTAGAGGTTGTATACATTAATGCGGCACCGAACGCGCGCTTTCAAAGTCATCGTTTCCACAAGCGGTTTGTTTACTGTTCTCGCTCATCGCATATCAAATTGAAGCCCTAAAGGAGATCTTTTCAAAGATACTGGTAAGGAATGCTGATTTGTTAAATACCGAGAGTATCGCCTGTGTAAACATTATAATAACGAATTTTCGACCCTGTTTGACATAGTGCGTAATGTTTACTATGCGATATTGGGATATTAGGGGATAGAGAATCTTGAATTTAGCACACTTTAGTGATGGCTTTAGTAAAAATTTGTGGTAATGGTTTTGAAATTTTAACATCAGTAAATTCTTTCAAATTACTTTTGCCCCACATATTTCCATGCAGAATCTGATAGAATGGCTGAGAGTCTATTTCCTGGCAAACACACTCGATCATTACGACTGACTACCAGGAATATCACAAATTGCCACATAAAAGCTATCCCAGTCAGTAAAATTACAAATGGTTTAGTTGTTGAGCTAATAAGATTCCAGAAGTTGAGAAAGCAGCCCTTGAGAATGATACTGAAATGGCTGGAGCTATTATTTGGAAATAATTGGCCTGAGAATGTACCTGCTGAACTCACTCTTTTGAAATCTCTTTCTGTTCTCTATCAAAAGCATCGTAAACTTGTTATCAGCCGGAATTTAGAAAAGCTTAATAGTTTCTGTTCATCTCCCTACTGCATTCCCAAGACTAAACAGCCTAAAGCACCACACATACGTGACAGTGTACATTGTAACTCAAAAAGGCATTCATTGCTACGGCACCAGGAACACCAAGCTTATCAGCAAACCATTAGATATCTTGCAGATGAATTGCATTCAGCTCTACATGATGCAGAATTACTTCGATCAAAGGTCAAAACTGCAGAAAAAATACTTGGTCATACCAATGTACGGAACATTCGCAAGCGTGAGAGAAGGAGGGATGCAGTAATTTCTACACAGAAGAAACATATTACCAGGCTGAGTACTGAGAACAAAGTACTCAAGGCTACAGCAAGAAAACATGCTCAGCGACATGACAGACAAATAAAGGCATTGAAAGATAAATTACTCCATCAAAAATCCGCGACCCAAAAAAAAGTGAAGAAATATAAGTCCAGATCGCAACGTTTGAAATTGAAAAATATGAGAAAAATTGCTGATAAATCACCTACATCTGATGATGAAATTCCAGAAGATACTACTGTCAGAGTGAAGGAGCTGGAGGTACAGGTTGATGAACTTAGTGAAGCCTTGAAAGAGCTTAGGTCATGTAAAATGCAAACAATGAATGCAGGCTATTACCATCACAAAGTTAGAGAATGTTGCATGAAGCTGATGAGCCACAACGTTAGCATCCGAAATGTTGATGCATGCATCAGAGCTGTTGTTGACTTACTTGGGCAAGACATTTGTCAATTGCCAAAGAAGTCCACTCTAGCAAATATGATGGTTGAAGCTAGGTCAGTAGCTCATCTGCAGTTGGCTGAAGAGCTTTCAAAGCCCTCCAGCAACACCTTGCATTCTGATGGGACAACAAAGTTTGGCGAAAAGTATGGTGGTTTCCAAGTAACCACACAAGAGTCATCGTACACTCTTTGTCTTACTGAAATGAAAGCAGGTGGTGCAAAAGATTTCAAGCACATACTTGAACGATCTCTGTCAGATATTGAAGCTGCATACTGTGCTGTGAACCAGCCAAATGACCAGAATAATAGCAAAGCAAAGCAAATATTGGCATCCATCAAGAACACCATGTCAGATCGACATGTTGTAGAAAAGAATTTTAATCAGCTTCTAGAAGAATACCGAGATCAGGTACTACCAGATGTAATCCAAGGATGGACTGAACTAACATCAGATCAGCAAGCATCTATCTCAAAGATGAACAATTTCTTCTGTGGGCTTCATTTCCTGGTTGCATTAGCTGATGCTGCATCGGCAACTTTGCAACAGTGGGAATCCATACAGTCAGCTGTCCCAGATGGATTTTCATCTGAATGTGGAACTATGCGGTTAGTTCGTACAGCTTGCAAAGCTATACAGAAGCAGTGTTGTCAAAAAGCTGGATGTCACACAATGTTCAAGGCATATCTCAAAACCCAAGGAGTCACAATTTTTCCAGTTGCAAAGTTTGCTGGAAACAGATTTAATATCATCTTTCACAATGCTGCTGGAATCTACTACCTTCGTAAACACCTTATCAGATACCTAGACAACCTACATCCTTCTCGTAATATGCTACTGCAAGCCGTGCTTCGGGATCTCAAGCATCCCCTTTACCTCACTGGATGCTGCGCCTTGGGTATTATTAGCAAATGCCTAACTAGTCCTCTGTGGAGAATTCTCGAGTCACCATTGAGTATGAGTGAGCTTGGACAAGAATATCAGAGAATGTACAGGAGCCTTCTCGAATGGTCTAAAGATGCCACTGACTTGCTCACAGGCAATGGTCTGGATCAACTTGACGGCGATGATAATGTATTTCAAGAACTTATCAGCGGTGAAGATGACAAATCACAAGTATTACAGCTGTTACAGATGCTATGTAAATCATTCAGTCAAGTATCGGTGCGCCTTCTGGGAGACCATTTGGAAGGAGGTTTACTCAGCAGTACTTCTCCAAAAGACCTAGATGAAGTTACTGCAACTGTTCCCAAAACAAATGCTCGCAGTGAACGTGACTTCGCTATTTTGGATAGGTATGTTAGCATGTATACATCAGAATTAAGATGAATATTTAATTCATTTTTTCCACTTCCTTATTCCATAGGATGCTGAGAGAAAAACCTAACTGCTCTATGATTGCTTTGGAGAGTATACTTATGTTCAAGTACAACAAAACTGCCGAATGGTTGCAATCCAAAAGTGAAGAGGAGAAGAAGAGGATTTTTAAAGCTTGTATGAAGTTGGGGCGAGAACAGAGACAGATTGGCAGACAGAGGATAACAGAAATACAAAAGCACAGGGAAATACAGCTGTTGGAGAAGGAGCAAGCTATTGCTATTAAGAAGAATGTGGAGAATGAAATGAAGCGTACCCTGTGTCTCAAAATTTCAAAAGAAGGATTCTGGACTACAAAAGATGCTGCAGTGTCAAAAATCAAGGAGAAATCAAGTGAATCCAATCGAAAACAGGCACTTAAAGTCCAGCTGAAGTTCAGGAAGGTTGTTTTAAAGCAAAATTTCCCAGATAAAGCAGTATTTCAGTATTCTAAGGGCAAAGAGCAGTTAACCTCTGATGAACTCCTCAGAAATTTATGTAAGCTAATGGATGGAATGCCGCGTCCAACTGAAAGAGAGATCTTGGCAAACCCCAAATTGCTGGTGGGTGTCAGCATTACTCACCGATTTGTCCATGAAGATGGTGGCCTGTCATGGTATGATGGACTGGTAGTAGGAAATATTCCTGACAGTAACTTCTTTGAGGTTATATACTTTGGTGAACACGAGATTTACGAGTTTGAGTTGCTGGATGACTATCACAATGGTGATCTTGAGTTATTACCTTCATAAAACTTTTCCATTTGTGTTTTCAGTACAAGTTTATAATGTTTTCCATCCTTTTGAGTTGTTATTTGGATAATACGCTGCTGCTATTGACGTTACGCCGAGTATTACGTAATAATAGTGTTGGGTGCCGCCCACTGCCTATATCGTAGTATTAAAATATGGCTACGTTACCGCTGTAATTTGAAAGAACGTATCTAAGGCCAGAATGAAGTTACCGAGGCAATATTGATATTTTTGGAATTCTCGAAGACAGGTCTTTGAGTTCATACTACAAGAAACCTTAATTTCGATATTTTTATTTTTCGTTTGGACTCGCTAGTATTACGGAATTACCCCCGTTTACCTTACCAATCCACCAAACTTGCTTTCCACAGTCCTTGTAAGGTCCAATGTTCCCTGAGATCCCGCCGTAACCACGTTTTTGACGCCCCATACACAGCAGAAATCAGGATGGTTGGAATCCACCTCCAAACACTCTTTTCGTCTTGTGCATCTTCAGAATCCGTGATGAAGCGTTCTAGTCTACTCTCCGCTTATAGAAATTCTTACTTTGACTCGAGTTTCGAAAGAATCTGATTCGCTATGCTTTGAGGAGGTCTTCATTCTTCTTGGAAAGGAATTCGCTGCGTTCTTGGAAGGGACGCCCGATCTAATCCTTGTCGATTATACATCCTACCACAGACTCTACAGCCTACATACAAAATTTATACGTATCCTTACGTATGTATGTAGGCCTATAGAGCGTGATTTATATTGTTAATATCGGCCTAGAATCATACTATTTTTTCATCAATTCAAGGTAGTTTGAAAATGGCCTCCTCTTGTGCTTTTGCTCTCACATCTTACCATAGCTCAACCTGTCTCCTGACCCCTGATCAACGAATATTGATGAAAGTCCAAGATAGTTATTGAGTTCTTCCCTCACTAAAATGTTGTCATTTTAACAGTGTGTTGCAAGGAACCACTTAGTGGATTTGTTTGTTAGTTTAGTGGCATGGAATTCAAGTTGAAGTCTCATCGCATGTACATTTGTATGTGTGTGTGTGTGTGTGTGTGTGTGTGTGTGTGTGTGTGTGTGTGTGTGTGTGTCTGCACACATCCGTGTATCAATTCATTCCTAATCCTTGTAGCTATATATACTGTTACAAGCCAAACGTCTTACATATGTTCATGATAATATGTACCATGGCTATCATAATATTAATTGTACAACCATGCAATTTCACTATTGAGGTTTTATAGCTCAATCTTTAATAATAATATGTATTTTATCGTACAATAGCATTGGTACTAATAATAAGAAAATAAGTGTTATGTAGTGAAAAATCACAAGGAAAGTACACATCCATGTTGTTGATGTGTGTTAACAAATGTTGTTATGCTTGTTATTCGTGGTATGTTGTAGTATGCTGCTCGCATGCATGTACAGTAGGTATTTTATCATAATAATATTTGCACCTGTTACAGTTAGATACTGCTGCTTCTAATGCAGGTATGAGCATAGACTTAGTTGGACTTCTTCCCTCCCCTGCTATACTCTATGCCTTTACGCCATCCTTCTCTAGCTCCTTCTGGAACAGCACTTAGTCCTCTCTTTGTTCCACAAACCACAGCGCCGCCTACTCCTCCCACTCCATAACCAACTATACCCCCGCCGTAGTATCCTGTATACTCACCGACCTTTTCACCAACATCACTGCCAAGCTCCCTTCCAACCTGTCCCAAACTCACATCAAGTCTACGACTAATGATCTTTTTAATGTCTGGTTTTACAGGATAGTCTTCAGGTGCAGGATTACAGGTCTCATGTAAATCCTCCAAGGCAAGTGAACTGAAATCGTCGTTTAAAATGGCACTTTTAATCCCTGCACTTATTGAACGGCCAGTTGCTTCTCCAAGTGCTCCACCAACATTCCTCCCGACCCTGGAGCCTATTTTTTGTCCATATATTGAACCTTTTTCCCAACCTACATGTCTGTATTCAACACCTTCCTTTGCACCCTCATAACCCTCTGAGATAAAGCTTCCACCGCCTCCTACTACTGCACCTCCAATACCATAAGCAAATTCTTGTAGGTTCTTTGGTTTCAGATCGTCTTGCGCAACCTGGTCTCCCATAATGCTTGGATCAAGAAATCAGTAGAGATTAGCACACACTAAAAATCTGAAGCTACTCACCACTTGTTATTCTCCAGTGTAGTATATTCAATTATCACACTAACTTTCTATTATCCTCCGTAAACCTGTTTACAAAACCTGTACCTGGACTGTATGGTATAAAAATATAATATTGTGTTACAGTTGAAGAATTAATTAGTGCTCAAGTAGATTCATAGTCACAGATGCAACTTCAGTTCACAATTTAATCAGTCTAATATCTATTTTTCCTATTATTAATGATATACGTATTGATTTATAATTGATTACATACTATATTTTTAGCCATCAAAGATATGGTCAAGGACTTTGAAGAAGTCTAGGGTTCTCCCAGGTCTTATACATACATAACATGTACCTACTGCAGTACATAGTGATACATATAATATGTAGATATTGCTGGATGACATCATACATCAATAGCACTGTCCTCCTTGAGATAAGGCAGACACAAAATTAATATGCAAACACAAGGTTCAACACACAATGTCTAACAAGTTAAATCAATGTCTGTTGGCTCCACTATTGTCTCCGCATATTCTCCCTATGTGCTGGCAAAGTGGTGCAGGGAAAAAAATCCTCTAGTTCATGCACTAGCTTGATTCGATCTAGTGTTCAGTCATCAGGCGTGGCTATTATCCAACATATCACCCAACAGCTCCCCCCAAAGTCTTTCTGTTACGTACCTTATTTATTGTCTATAAAGCACGAGGGCACATGTACGTAGTAACCATACCTGCACCAACATTCAGCATTCACTCTTCTCATACAAGTACATGCATTTTGTTCAACAGAACTCTATCCAGTGATGATATCAATCTCAAGAGATCAGGTGTGGGAGGGTACCAAGATGGCCTCCCTTTGTTGGCCGGTAAACTAGTGGAACAGGAAGAAATACCATATCCTCCTGTATGTACCAAAGTCCGTACATATTACCTTTGTTTACTCCTG
This sequence comes from Chondrilla cf. caribensis, assembly GCA_964020155.1. Classification (NCBI taxonomy): domain Eukaryota; kingdom Metazoa; phylum Porifera; class Demospongiae; order Chondrillida; family Chondrillidae; genus Chondrilla; species Chondrilla cf. caribensis. The sequence continues at coordinate 4,311,098 of OZ026553.1, forward strand.
TTTGCCAGCAGTACTGATCCAAGATTATAACTTCTAATTGTACCTGTCTGTGGCATTTTACTGTATCTTGCTTCTCCAATGTAGTCAGTACAACATAGCCAGTGTAGCATTTGATGTACAGTGTCATTAGTTAATATGCCTCAATTGGTTTAGATAATATTAATTTGCCCTATATACCGTATTATAATTAGGGGGAAAATTTGGCAGATTTGCCTCAAAACAAGTATTCCTGGTGTACAATTATTCCAGTTGCGTAATGCAAGTTTGATGTTGAGCAAAAATTCTAATACGTGCTAATACTGTCAATTCTCTCCATCTCTTCCAGGATTGTGGTATAGGAAGGCAGTTCCACCTATCGGATGGTTTGGGGGCAGATTTGTTACATTTCTCTTTGGCTCTTAGAAAGTCAAGATCATTAATTTATGCAAGCCTTAGTACTTTTTCTGAAGTTCGTGACTTTTCGCTAACTTCAGAAATACTGACGGTCCGAATTTTATACCACGGGTCCGAATTTTATATCGATTCGGCCATTTTTCGGACCGTCCTATTCCATGTATCGGTCCGATCTTGGCTGTTTAATTTCGCCGTTGTTTCGGCCACTCATAAGTGCCCGGTAGCCCTAGCAGACCATTCCCGGTGGTGTACTTCCCTATCTTCGCTCTGTCTTAGATCGGGGGAATATTCAGCGTAGGAACCTCGAGTAGCACTGCATTTTCGTAAGGCATCACAACTAGCCTTACGCGTTCATTCACTTGCTCTGTTTCTTTCTTTGAAAGAGCGCTAAGTTTACGGTCTTTCCTTCAGTAGATACCGCAAAAGAGCGTGTGTGCGTGCGTGTGCGTGCGTGCGTGCGTGCTTATGTACATCTAAAAACTGCGTATACAGAAAACAAACAAGCCCACAGAACTAACTTTGTACAGCAGTAGTGTATTGTAGTGTATTGTATTGTATTGAATTATTTATACTGGTACTCCACTTAGTCCGGTATAATGTGTGCAATTAGCAGACTGTGCTAAGCAATAAATGTGTACAGCATCATTAGGCTTTTGGGTTCATTGGGCGAGGTTTCATGCCTCAACATTTAGCCAACAACAAAATATTGTCAAACAGTTGATACTGTATAATGGTCAAACTTCAATATCGATTGCATAAGTGTATTGCCTATATCACAACACACTCACACACACACACACACACACACACACACACACACACACACACACACACACACACACACACACACATACACTTGCACAAACACATATAAATAACACACTGTGTGTACATATGCATGTGTTACTATGGTAACTGTACATTCAGCCGATTAAATGCAACACTCCAGAATGTCTTATAAGATGCAATCACCAATTACAGAAGTAAAGCACATAGTGTACATACACTTCTAATACAATAAAATTAACACTATTATATTGTCCATTGGGAACTAGTAGTAATAATAATTGCAATGTCACCCTGTCTCAGGACCCATTGTAGGAAAGAAGCTCACTTGAGCATAAAGTTCTCCGATGATTCTCGCTATTAGTATTTCACTAGCACAATGACCTGGAACCATGAAAACAATTGCTATTTTAGGCATGAAGTTCATTTATGGGATATGTTTTGATTACCACCCTGAACTCCGATCTAAAGTATGGATCTATAGTAACAAAATGTATGCTACCATGGTAATTTAACGTGCATTACATAGTTATCTTTACGCATTTCACAGCGTATGCATGGTATACTTTATCACCATATATATTAAGTTGTAAATACCATTTGACATACATATATGTACATATGAACATGATGTATTGCGGGTGTTATACGGATCAAGGCCATGGGGGTAATGTTGGACACGGGAATCACGGTCCTCACACTCACATTTACATGGTCAACCTGACTACTTCACTTAATATCTGCAGTGTGTACACCATTATACACTATTTACTAGCTGTCTTAAACACTCATGTACTCGATCGAATCAAACATTGTGATTAAATGATTAATAACTCTTGGCAATCAACACCATAATTATCAGTAAGTATAATTTCCTATTATAAGTGGCTACAAAACTGAAGAAGCTACACTACATGGTTTGGGCTAAATAGTTATTCTTAGATGAAGTTTATTTGATATTACTATGCTATTGTTTGCTGCTAGCAGTTAATCTGTATGATGTGATTGTTAGTTCCAAGAGCAGTCTGACGTTGGTTATTTCCCCGCCCAGGGACTATGTAGAGAGAAATAATTTACAGACTGAGTGTGATTCATTAATAAGTTAACAGACTCCTAAGGGTGTTTTGGGAATATTCTCACCAATGCGTACACCACCACCCTGGGTAAGGTATTCCAGAAGTATATTTATTTCCATGTTCAGGCTCACAACACCAAGTTTCCTCAGTGGTTGGAGTTCCTCGACATTGTGAATAAGGGTAGCATTCAACTAAAATAGCAGAAGTTCAAGTCTGATTGACCTTTGTTCAACAGATATATGTAACCATCACAGAGAAAAATCACACATCTGTATGAAGCTATACATTGGTGACTACTTACTAGCCTGAGCCTGATAAGCAATAGCTCCAAGAACCAACAGAACCAAGAAGACTCCTTTTCCAAACATTTCAGATCACCTCAAGTTGTTGAATCAAACGAGACAGTCACAGTTGTTCCCACCAAAGACCCCACAGAATGAATGAACAAGTGGAGCTCTGTAGCTCTCTTTTATAGCTATTAGTAGCATGTGATATTCATGCTGGTCATACGCCCACGCACATTGATTAATTACGTAAGACTTATTAACTTTTCTTAAATAACCCAAATATGGGGGATATTCGCATCTAAAACTGCATTTATAAGTGTATACAACACCATCTCTGTTGAGTAAACAAACTAGATACTACAAACAAATCGTGTGTGCAGCAAGAAAATTGCATGCAACAACAAACTGTGCACAACAAAGAAATCGGATTGAGGAGCGTTTAGAAATGCAAAGGATCTCCCCAACAACGTTTGGAAATGTCCCAGTCCGAAATCCCTATTCAAAAGTGTTCAACATCAGTGGTAACTGCTTACAAGGTTTCATGCCTAAAATTAGGAAATAAAAAGACAAACAGTCAAGTCCTTCTCCCATAGTGATTACAGTGGTCCATTAAACCTAATCACTGACACTGTGCAATGCATAATATTATCGAATCTGTCTTAAATACCTTATGTGAACACCTTTATAATTACTCTTTATGCATGTTGTGACTGGAAAACACATACATTCATACACACACACGCACGCACGCACGCACGCACACACACACGCACACACACACACACATACACGCACACACATCACACACAAAACACACACAACACACACACACACACACACACACACACACACACACACACACACACACACAAACACACATCACTCACAAAGAGCACACACGCACACGCACATCGCAGGCAAAACACACACAACACACATACACACACACTAAATATATGCCCAGTGTATGTATGTACATACAGTGTGAAATGTAAAAATCACCAGTGGTATTTGGATTTTTATATGCATTTACTACTGATATATACTCCAATCATAGCTATAGCATACACAAATGAACTAAGTACAACACATACAATGATGAGACAGTGTGGAACTTTAACACCAAGGAGCTCGGTTAGTTGGAGGACTAACCTTCACATCCCATTTATCCAGAAAGCATCCTCCTGATATCAAAAATCCCCTTTCTTCAATCATGTATGTCAGAGGAGCTAGGGTCTTTGTGTGTGAAGTGTCAGAGCTATGTTACCAGAAAATTGTTCTGTTACATGTTCATCACAAGATGCATGTACTTATGAAACACAGTGGAAATAATATATATATACACCTTGCACAGATTACAGCATGCAACAATATTATATTCAAATATTTAATATTCATGTTGAGGGTTGAGATAGACAAGAATGGTACAAGGATTTATAAAACGAGAGTACACTGTTGTTCGTTCTAGTTTAATAATTGCTTTAATAGTGATATTTGACAGATACATCATATCTGCATGAAGTTCTATATCACAATTATGTGGTTCCTTTTTGATGATTTGGATGACTGGGAGGTTATCACTGGTTGCCATCAAAATCGCACTTCGGGTCCCCAGCAGATAGAGTCTCTAGTCCCTTTCAGCTGGCTGGCACAAATCCAGTAGTTTATTTTGTCAATCTTAGGCCTTGCACAGGTTTCTGTGCAACAAGACCTTCCCCAACCATCAGAGCGAGCAGTCATGCCTTGACTGCAAGCCTCCTTTATCCTCTCTTATCATGAAGACCACAAGTGTTCACTTGTGTGCATGTTGGAATGGTAAGATGAGGACAGTCATCCAACTGATGTACAGGGTGTACCACACTGATGAGCTCAAATGAGAGCGAAACAGCTGTCTGTGGTTCCTTTTTGATGATTTGGATGACTGGGAGGTTATCACTGGTTGCAATCAAAATCGGACTTCAGTCCCCCAGCCGATAAAGTCTTCAGTCCCTTTCAGTTGGTTGGCAATCACAGTTATTGTTGAAACATGATTATTGGCTGATATCCGATCATTTAGTCTGGTGATATCCCATGGCCAGTATAAAAGACACTCTGGCTCCATTCCACCAAATACAGTACGTTACTTCAAATATTGACAACGTTCTTATTGTTTATCAATGAATAACTGTGATAAATACAATATTCACAACTGTAATTGTGTGTGAGATTTAGGATATCCCGGCACTAGTTTGTACAGCAAAGCAATCTGGTACTCCCGTAATACCACCTTTCTTAACCAGCTTTGTGGCACCAAGAAGTACTCAGCCTCATGTTGTATACAATTGTCCCCTTATGTTGTACCCTTATGTAGCTCCATGTTGTACATATATATGCAACCTCATGTTGTACATAATATGTAGCTTCATGTTGCACATAGTATGTAGCTTCATGTCGTACATATGTAGCCTCATGTTGTACATAATATGTAGCCTCATGTTGTATGTGTGTAGTCTCGTGGTGCAATATGTAGCTTCATGTTGTATGTATGTAGCCTCATCTTGTATATATTTGTACCCTTATGTTGTACATATGTGGCCTCATGTTGTACATATGTAGCTTCATGTTGTGTAATATAGGTAGTGTCATGTTGTACATAACATGACATTGTAGCTTCCTGTTGTACATATTTGTACCCTTATGTTGTACATATGTAGCCTCATTTTGTACATGTGTAGCCTTGTGTTGAACATATGTATGTATCCTCATGTTGTACATTGTACATACCATCCCACGTTCATTCTTGTGTTGTACATATTTCTATTAAAAGACACCATGGAAATTACCTCCTACAAAGGACACATTATTAGGAACAAAATATGGACTCTCCTAT
>OZ026553.1:4319008-4346508 GCA_964020155.1 Chondrilla cf. caribensis
TTACAGACACAGCCTTCGGATTATGACAACAGAAATCTTCATAAATAGTCAATGGAGGTCCTTGGCAATCCCACTCAGAGTAGCATTCAACTAAAAATAGTATACGTTCACATCTGATTCACCGTTGTTGTTCAACAGATATTATATGTAACCATCACAGAGAAGAATCACACATCTGCATGAAGCTATACAATACTGACTACTTACATGGTAAAGCCTGAGCCTGATAAGCAATGGCTCCAAGAACCAGCAGAACCAAGAAGACTCCTTTTCCAAACATTTCAGATCACCTCAAGTTGTTGAATCAAACAAGACTGTCACAGTTGTTCCCACCAAAGAACTCACAGAATGAATGAACAAGTGGAGCTCTGTAGCTCTTTTATATCTACTGGTAGCATGTGATATTCATGCTCGTCATACGCCCACGCATATTAATTAATCCAGTAACACTTATTAACTTTCATCAGTTTACCTTAATACGGGTATATTTACAACTAAAACTGCATGTGGACTCTTGCATCTAACAAACTGGGTTGAGTAAACAAACTGGATACTACAAACTAATCGCAAGCAAACTGTGTTAGCAATAAACTGTGCAAAACAAAGATTGTGTACACCTACAGAGTGCAACATCACTGGCAATTGATTAATTATTATTGCAAGGTTTCATGCAAAATTAGCAAATAACAAAACAAACAGTCATTCACTTTTCTAGTACTGCTTACAAAAGTGTATTTCTGTTGAACATAATTTGTTCACTGCCGAAGTACAATGCATATCAAATCTATGTGTTAAATTATTCATAATGTGATACGTAGTGTGATATTGATGTGTGTGGGTGTATAACAAGCATGAGCACCTTTACTGTATAAATATAACACACACACACACACACACACACACACACACACACACACACACACACACACACACACACACACACACATATACACACACCTACACACATGTACACACACACACGCACGCACGCACGCACGCACGCACGCACGCACGCACGCACGCACGCACGCACGCACGCACGCACGCACGCACGCACACACGCACGCACACACACACACACACACACACACACACACATTTTCAACCTATCACAGGCAACACTCCTATCAGATGCATCAGACGTAATGAAGCACAACACACGTTGTGTGTACATATGCATGTGTTACTATGGTAACTAGTTACTACACGCTCTCTGTGCCGTATTGCGTTTACTGCTCGAGACCCGAGGGCGCGAAGCGCCCGGGGGCGATGAAGAGAGCGTGTAGTAAGTGGCTTACCGCCTAGAAAATACGCCGTACGCTTGAATTCAAATACGTTTCTTCCCCTCGCTTCGATATTTCCAGTAATTTTGTTTCTCTTTCGAGAAAATGGTCTATCATAAGCATTTGCAGCCTTCCAGCAGTGAGGGAAGCGAACCACTAGCTATTGAGTAAGCGATTTGATTTCGACGTGGAAGACGACGAGTTCCCCGCAAAAACCGACTATGGTGTGGTGCCCCAATTCCGGACGCTTTCTACTTTCGAACATCAATTAAATACGAAGATGGGTAAAATTTATTCAAATCTTTAAACATTTTTTCGTAGATTGACGGTCAGTTTGATACCAAACTTGATCCGAACAACGGCCGGTTCGCAAAGAGAACATTATCGCAACAATCCAAAGTCTCCGAAATTAGGAAGCGTCAGGGGTTTATGGCACCTCACCATGTTAGGTTTTAGGGGGCGCTTGCAGGTTACTGCAGTGCTGGTAACCGATATACAGGAATACTGGTCTTGTTGATGTATGACGTCATCGGGCGATAAATTTGATTACCATCCATATACATACATAGTGATGTAGAACTCATACCATGTTGTACATATCTGGACTCATGTTGTATGTAGCCTCATGTTCTACATAATATGTTGTCTCATGTTGTACATATGTGGCCTCATGTTGTACAGTACATATGTAGCCTTGTGTTGTACGTACTGTATGTAGCCTCATGTTATTCATTGTATGTTCTTGTGTTGTACATAAATGGAGCCTCTATTAGAGGACTGGGAATAAAGGACACCATAGAATTTACATCCCTGCAAAGGACACAGTTTTTAATGCACAAGAATGTACTCACCTATAGACATTTCCCAGAAGATTTCTTTTTAAATTTATCCCTTCTTTGTTGCCAGCAATTCTTACTCAACAGTCACTCACAATATCTTCGCTGCATGTATAGTTGCTATTGTTGTTCATTGCGTACAATGTATCTTGTTTTCTGATGTCTCGGATCATGTACATCCAACTGCCGCAGCTAGCAAAACCAAGTAAAGTAACTTTTAACACATGCATGGTTGAATAAAACCTTCAAATGAGACCTCTAACATGCACCAACATATGTATTATGTACTTGTTAGTGAGCAAACAAATCTATTAACAACTGTATTTATACAGTCCCAATGAAACACCACACACACACACACACACACACACACACACACACACACACACACACACATACACACAAACACGCATGTGCACGATGCATCAGATGCAATGAAACACAACATTCATTGAGTGTACACATGCATGTATTACTATGGTAACTCATCTTTCAACCTATCACATGCAAAACTCCAGAGTGATCCTATCATTCATGCATTCACCAATTATGTACAAAGGAAGGCACACAGTGTACATACACTAAGTCTTCTAATACAATGCTATTATATTGTCCATTGGGAACTAGTAGTAATAATAATTGCAATGTCACCCTGTCTCAGGACCCATTGTAGGAAAGAAGCTCACTTGAGCATAAAGTTCTCTGATGATTTTGACTATTAATATTTCACTAACACAATGACCTGTGACCACAAAGACAATTGTCATTTTTGTCATGGATCTCGTTTATGGTATATGTTTTCATTACCATACATATGCATAGCAACGTGGAACTTATCCTACCATGACTGTGTTGTGTAAATATGTAGCCTTGTGTTGTACATATGGTATGTAGTCTCATGTTGTATGTATGTAGCCTCATGTACATATGTGGTCTCGTGGTACGTATGTATAGTCTTGTGTTGTACATATATAGTTTCTTGTTGTACAGCCTCATGTTGTACATTGTATGTACATACTGTCCCAATTCTTGTGTTGCATAAAATGGAAGCTCTATTCAAGACCCTCCAAATAAGATCACCATAGAAATCACCTTCCTACAAAGAACACCTTTGAAAGTATCAAAAATGGACTCTCCTTTATGATGCAGTGCTAGTACTTTTTCACCTCTGAAGAGTGGACAACCTCTCTACAGTGGACAAACTAGCTGGTTCCAATGTGTCCTTTATAAGGAGTTGGTCAACTACAATATTATTCTGAATCTTACTTTGCATGCACTATCATTCTCCTTATATTACTTGATTGATTCAACAAATTTACCAATTCATTAATAAATTTAATTGTAAATTTTGTTTATTTTTTATTTTATTATCCATTTCTTTGTATTAAATCTTTCCCAACCTTGAAACTATAAATCACGCACACACACACACACACACACACACACACACACACACACACACACACACACACACACACACACACACACACACACACCTGCATACGTATATTATGTGTAGCATATGGATGAGTGCAAATATTCATGTGTTACTATATTGGAACCATACTTTCAACCTATCACATGCAACCCTCCAGAGTGGTCCTATCATATGCATTCACCAATTACAAAAGTAAGGCACACAGTGTACATACACTTCCAGTACAATGTAGAGTATTCATCATGGTCAACCTGACTATTTCACTTATCCACAGTGAGTACACCATTATACACTATTTACTAGCTGTATACTTCAGGTTATTGTATTATGGCCAAACTTTGTGTGTTCAAGAGCTCCACCACACTGCACTCTACAATTCAAATTATCATATTCTTTGTTAAATCGAACACTTCAGTCTCCTTTTATAAGCCTTCCTACTGGTGTATGATTGTATCCTTCGTCATTCTCATAATGTACATTTTGTCATGGTCATGCAACCTCACTACTTCACTTATCTGCAGTGTGTGCACCATTAAACACTATTTACTAGCTGTCTTAAAACTTTCATTCACTCAATCGAATCAGACATCATTGTGATTAAATGATTAATAACTCTTGGCAAGCGACACCATAATTTAGTTAGTACAATTTCTTATTATAAGCAGCTGCAAAAATTTAAAAAACTACTGACACTACATGGTTTGGGCTATATAGTTTAGATAAAGATTATTAATATTATTATGCTATGTTAGCTGCTTGCAGTTAATCTGCATTACTAATCCTTAGTTCCATGAGTCGCCTGACATCAGTTATTTCCCCCAGAAGGAACTATACATAGAGAAAATTATGTGGTATGTTGCGTGGGCGATTTTAGAGAAAAAGCAGTGCACACATTTGTGATGTGTGCACACTTCCCTGATGTACGCACACTCCATTCCATGTTGCATTGTTGTTGCATTGTGGATAATTGGTTATATCCTTTTCACACGTCTACTAATCATTGCTCAATCAAAGTTGCGCCCATGCAACATGCCACATAGTAACTAAAGTACCTCTGGAAAAGCTGTAGCGGATACAGACACCTTCGCCTAATTGACACCTTGGGCTTCGCCCTCGGTATCAATTAGGCAAAGGTGTCTGTATATCTGCTACAGCTTCTCTAGAGGTACTTTAGCTATTACATATATTACAGACTGAGTGTGAATCATGAAGTTAAACACTCTGTATGTGTACCAAGAATATTCTCACCATGGGAAACAATATCCATCTTGAAGATCCTTTATAGACACAGCCCCTGGTTCAAGACAACAGAATTCTTCATTAGTATCCAATGGAGGTCCTTGGCAATTCCACTCAGAGTAGCACAGAAGTAAATGTTGTTCTGATTCACCTTTGTTGTTTAACAGATATATGTAACCATCACAGAGAAGAATGACACATCTGCATGAAGCTATACATTAGTGACTACTTACGATACACAACACAATTTGTCTATGCGGATCCACGGAAATAGTTGCGCCTAATTGCGGTGACTCTGCGTAATTTGTCCGTAGGTATATGCGGTATTTCAATTACAATGATGTACAGCTGATAAATAGTACAATAATCAAGACAGAAGCAGAATAGCCATACCATGGGATATGCATATAAATTATTAGGTGTATGCAGTATACGCGGAAAGCTTCGTAAACTTCCGCATCAATATAAACAATGAAGAAACAGACTGGAACCAGAAACCGAATCGATTATTTTGCGAGAAATTGAAAACTTACCGTCTTCAGCACCAGGTGTATTAAGAGACGCAGGAAAGCTTCCTAGTCAGAGTCAAGATGGAAAGTTTACAATATCACAAAGTATAATTAATCGGGCCATGTCAGGCTGCAGATCTACCCTACGTAACCCTATAACCCTACGTAGTACATGAAATTATCCAGTACGTATTATCTGGGGAGACCTATGCAAGCGTTCACGGATATCCGTATACGTACTTTCTATTTTGCGGACAGTCCGCACGGAGGGCGGATGCATACAAAAGATAGGGACGGCAATTAGCGCCCGTTTAACTCCTATACTGCGGACGTTACAAGATATAAATACACTAAAAAGCGGACCGAGGTGTATTCCAAACCACACACTGAAGTGGACTCTCTCTGTAGCTATTATTATTGTACATTATGTTTTACCGTACCTCCCTAAAAGAACAAGAAAAAACAAACAACAATTCTTCCCAAGACAGCCGACAGTAACTGCATGCTTAAAATATAGAATACAGTGCAATTATCTTCCAGCAGGACACGAAGTCCTTCTTCAGAACCCACGTAAACCTATGAACATATTTTACGGTCAATCGCAGAAACGTGAAAACAAATGTTTCATGTACCATACATGAATTACCCTGAGCCTGGTAAGCAATGGCTCCAAGAACCAACAGAACCAAAAAGACTCCTTTTTGAAACATTTCAGATCACCTCAAGTTGTTGAATCAAACGAGACTGTCACAGTTGTTCCCACCAAAGAACTCACAGAATGAATGAACAAGTGGAGCTCTGTAGCTCTCCTTTATAGCTACTGGTAGCATGTGATATTCATGCTGGTCATACGCCCACACACATTAATTAATCCAGTAACACTTATTAACATTCCTCAGTTTACCTTAATACAGGATATATTTACAGCTAAAACTGCATGTGGACTACTGTATCTAACAAACTGGGTTGAGTTAAACAAACTGGATACTATAAACTAACCGTGTTTGTGTAGCAAGCAAACTGTGTGCTGCAAGCATACTGCGTACAACAAAGATTGTGTACCCCTACAGTATGCAACATCACTGACAATTAATTACAAGGTTTCATGCAAAATTAGCAAATATCAAAACAAACAGTCATTCACTTTTCAAATACTGTTTACAAAAGTGTATTTCGGTCAAACATAATTTGTTCACCAACAAAGTACAAAGTATATCAAATCTATGTGTTAAATTATACACAACTACCCCCCCCCACCCCCCCCCCACATACACTCAACCACCTCCCACACACAGGAATGTGAGGACATTATAGTACTCAAGATCACAACTCTATCTACCCTATCAGATGCATCAGGCACATTGTCAATGAAACACAACACACATTGTGTGTATATATGCATGTCCTGCTATATAACTATACTTTCAACCTAACACATGCAGAGTGGTCTTATCAGATGCATTCACCAATTATATACAAAGGAAAGCACACAGTGTACATACACTTCTAATACAATGTTATTATATTGTTCATTGGGAACTAGTAGTAATAATAATTGCAATGTCACCCTGTCTCATTACTCATTGTAGGAAAGAAGCTCACTTGAGCATAAAGTTCTCCGATGATTCTGACTATCAATATTTCACTAGCACAATGACCTGTGACCACAGAAACTATTCCTTCTTGACAAAGTGCTTGGTTGTGGGATATGTTTAATTACCATCCATATACATAGTGATGTGGAACTTACAGCTATGCAGCCTTGTGCAAAACATATGTACTGTATGTAGTCTCATGTAAATGGTACATACTGTCTCAATTCTTGTGTTGTCCATAAAATGGAGCCTCTATAAAAGAACACCATGGAAATTACCTCGATCCCTACAAAGAACACATTATAAGGAACAAAAATACAAATAATATTGTATCCTGGTTGAGGGGTGGATCAAAGGAAAAACTGTGTGTACATAAGCCATGTAGCACAGGTCAGTGATACAGCACAGGTCACCAGACAGGTTTCATTGTTAGGATTAATTGTGTGAGAACAAGGCAGGAAATTAGTAAACACATTTCTATTGCATATAATATGTTGCATTGGGCTATGCCCATATTTGCTGTATAAATTTTCAATCAATCACCACACCAGGATACAGTTAGTTATATCTTTCCTAGGTGTGCTGCAGCAGATATAAAGTGCTAATTGATTACCGAGGGCGAAGCCCGAGGTAATCAATTAGCACTTTATATCTGCTACAGCACACCTAGGCAGGATATAACTATTACTTATAGCCTAATATTGTACATATGTAGCCTTGTGTTGTACATATGTAACCTCATGTTGTACGCATGTAACCTCATGTGGTACATATGTAACCTCTTGTACATGTGGCCTCATGTTGTACGTATGTAGCTTCATGTTGGATGTTGTGTATACCATTCCTGTGGGCGTGTCCATATTAATTTTGTATACAAGAACAGGGTCTACCTCACTGCCCTCATCAGAAGTATTTGGTGTTCTCACTGTCTATCAAACGGAGACTGTGTGTCTGGGTAAAGGGTGCGAACCCGTTCCCAAACCAATTCCCATGCACACGCGGATTTCGTATGTGGACCTAACTCAGGAACCAGCAGAAGTTCTCCAGTCAATCACAGACATCCAAGGACATTTGCTGGAAGATTTCTTTTATCCCTTCTTTGTTGCCAACAATTCTTATTCAACTGTCACTCACAATATCTTCACTGCATGTATAGTTGCTATTGTTTGTTTATTGTGTACAATGTATATTGTTTTCTGATGTCTTGTGACATGTACATCCAACTGCCTGTAGCTAGCAAAGCCAAGTAAAGTAACTTAATACATGCATGATTGAATAAAACCCAGCTTCGAATGAGACCTCCAACACCAACTTACATGTACTTCTTATTGAGCACACACATCTATAAACAACTGTACTAATACAGTCACAATGAAACACCACACACAGACACATGCACACACACACACACACACACACACACACACACACACACACAGGTGCGCACAAACACACAGACACCCACAAACACACACACACACACACACACACACACACACAAACACACAGGTGCGCACAAACACACAGACACCCACAAACACACACACACACACACACACCCTTCACACACACACGCCAGACCACCCCACATACACAGGAATGTGAGCAAATTATAGTACTCAAGAGCACAACCTGTGTTTGTTAAGAGAAATCAATTGCAAATAATAAACTAACAACAACCTATCACAAGCATTACTCCAAAGTGACTGTATCAGATGCATTAGACGCAATGAAATGCAACACACATTGTGTGTACACATGCATGTGTTACCATGGTAACTGTACTTTCAACCTATCACATGCATCACTCCAGAGTGATCCTATCATTCATGCATTCACCAATTATATACAAAGGAAGGCACACAGTGTACATACACTTCTAATACTATGCTATTATATTGTTCATTGGGAACTAGTAGTAATAATAATTGCAATGTCACCCTGTCTCAGGACCCATTGTAGGAAAGAAGCCCACTTGAGCATAAAGTTCTCCGATGATTCTGACTATTCATATTTCACTAGCACAATGACCCGCAACCTCAGAAACAATTCCTTCTTGACAAAGTGCTTGGTTGTGGGATATGTTTGATTACCATACATATACATAGTGACGTGGAACTTATGCTACCATGACTGTTGAACTTACAGCTATGCAGCAGTTGTGCAAAACTTACATACTGTATGTAGTCTCATGTATGTTGTACATACTGTCCCAATTCATGTGTTGTCCATAAAATTGAAGGACACCATGGAAATTACCTCGATCCCTACAAAGAACACATTATACAGAACAAAAATAGACTCTCCCATGTGATACATGTAGTGCTAGTACTCCTTTTACCTCTGGAGTGTAGAAAACTTCTATGAAGTGGACATGGATGGTTCCTGGTGGACACCTATTAACCTTATTCAATTTACCCAAATATAGGGGATATTTGCAGCTAACACTGGATGTGTACAAGTAACAGAAAGTACATGTGTTCCATAAACAATCTGTGTACAAGAAAAATACGAACAACATCACCTCCTGTGCCTTGTGTTGTACTTTGTAGCCTCATGTTGTACATACGGTATGTAAATATAACTTTGCATTGTAGTGTCACATTGTACATATAACCTCATTTTGTATATGCGCAATAAAAATACACACACATTAATTGTGCAGAACACTAATTAACATGTGATATTCATGCTCGTCATACATATTAATTAGTAACAAGGAGTAACACTTGGTAACCTTGCTCAATTTACCTTAATACAGGGTATATTTACAGCTAACACTGCATGTGGACTACTGCATCTAACAAACTGGGTGGAGTTAAACAAACTGGATGGACACACACACACACACACACACACACACTTCCAACACTCCCGAATGATCTCATTAGATGCATCAGGCACATTGTCAGTGAAACACATCGTTGTGTGTGTTCATATGTATGTGTTACTATGGTAACTGTACTTTCAACCTATCACATGCAGAGTGGTCTTATCAGATGCATTCACCAATTACAGAAGGAAGGCACACAGTGTACCTACACTTCTAATACAATGTTATTATTATTGTTCATTGGGAACTAGTAGTAATAATAATTGCAATGTCACCCTATCTCAGTACCCATTGTAGGAAAGATGCACTTGAGCATCAAGTTCTCCGATGATTCTGACTATTAATATTTCACTAGCACAATAACCTGGAACCACAGAAGTAATTCCTTTTTTCAGAGTGCTCATTTATGGGATATGTTTTGACTATCATCCATATTATTAGTGACATGAACATATTCTACCATGGCAGTTATACCTGTTCATATTTCATGTAGCTATAGGGGTCTTAAATTTGAAAAGTGGTTCATTGCATGTTTCCAAGCTCACAGAAGATACATGGTATACTTTACCCCATGTAATATCAATGTTGTACATACAACATTGAAATATACATACGTAGGAACATAATGATTACTTGCAAGGTTTCATGCTAAAAATTAGCAAATAATAAAACAAACAGTCCTATGCTTCAAACATAATAACATGCACACACACTCACACACAAACACACACACGCATGCACGTATGCACGCACGCACGCACGCACAAACACACGTGCACACACACACACACACACACACACACACACACACACACACACACACACGTACACACACACACACACACACACACACACACACACACACACACACACACGTACACACACACACACACACACACACACACACACACACACACGCACGCACAAACACAACCCAACACGTACACACACGCACACAAACACACACATGCATATTATGCATACATAATACATGTGTTAATATTGGAACCATACTTTCAACCTATCACATACAACACTCCAGAGTGGTCCTATCATTTATGCATTCACCAATTACAAAAGTAAGGCACACAGTGTGCATACACTTCCAGTACAATGCTATTATCACTCTCATGTAGAGTATTCGTCATGGTCAACCTGACTACTTCACTTATCCACAGTGTGTGCACCATTATACACTATTCACCAGCTAATGTATACTTCAGGTTATTATATTAGGGCCAAAATCTGGGTGTTCTATATTATAGAGTTCCCCCACACTTTACCACACTAGGATTCAAATTATATTATTATTTGTTAAATCGAACACTTCAGTCTCCTTTTATAAGCCTTCCTACTGGTGTATGATTATATCATTCGTCATTCTCATATTGTACATTTCTTCATGGTCAACCTGACTACTTCACTTATCCCCAGTGTGTGCACCATTATACACTATTTACTAGCTGTCTTAAACTTTCATGCACTCGATCAATCAGACATAATTGTGATTAAATGATTAATAACTCTTGGAAATCAACACCATAAAATTAATCATTAAGTATAATTTCCTATTGTAAGCAGCTACAAAAACTAAGATGCTACACTACATGGTTTGGGCTAAATAGTTTAGAAAAAATATTATTTGAGATAGCTATGCTATGTTAGCTGCTTGCAGTTAATCTGCGTTACTGAATCCTTAGTTCCAAGAGTAGTCTGACATCGGTTTTCTAGCCTCCTTGACTACATAGAGAAAATTATTGTTCACAAACTGAGTGTGACTCAGACAGTGAGTGTAATTTCCTATAATAAGCAGCTACAAAATTTAAGACACTACACTACATGGTTTGGTCTTCATGCTTCAATAAAGATAATTTGAGGTTACTATGCTATATTAGCTGCTTGCAGTTAATCTGCGTGACAGAATCCTTAGTTTCAAGAGTCGCCTGACATCCGTTATTTCCCCCCACCCACAAAACTACATACTATTAGAGAAAAATGTATATATACATTACAGACTGAGTGTGATTCATTAAGTTAAACAGACACTGCATGTGTAGTGAGAATATTCTCACCATGGGTAGCACTCTCCGAATTCCGTATCCATCATAGACTTAGCGCCTGGTGCTCCGCAACAGTATCCCCCACCAGTATTCAATTTAGATCCTTGGCAACCCCCCTGAGTGTAGCAATCATCTAAAAGTAGTATAAGTTCACATCTGATTCACCTTTGCTGTTCAACAGATATATGTAACCATCACAGAGAAGAATCACACATCTGCATGAAGCTATACAATACTGACTACTTACATGGCCAAGCCTGAGCCTGATAAGCAATGGCTCCGAGAACCAACAGAACCAAGAGGACTCCTTTTCCAAACATTTCAGATCACCTCAAGTTATTGAATCAAACGAGACTGTCACAGTTGTTCCCACCAAAGAACTCACAGAATGAATGAACAAGTGGAGCTCTGTAGCTCTCTTTTATAGCTACTGGTAGCATGTGATATTCATGCTCGTCATACATATTAATTAGTAACAAGGAGTAATACTTGGTAACCTTGCTCAACAAGGAGTAACACTTGGTAACCTTGCTCAATTTACCTTAATACAGGGTATATTTACAGCTAAAACTGCATGTACACTACTGCATCTAACAAACTGGGTTGAGTAAACAAACTGGTTACTACAAACTCACCATGTGCATGTGTGCAGCAAGCAAACTATGTACAACAAACTGTGCACAACAAAGATTGTGTACCCCTACAGTGTGCAACATCCCTGGCAATTAATCGCAAGGCTTCATGAAAATTAGCAAATAACAAAACAAACAGTCATTCACTTTTAATGACTGTAAACTATAACACATACATTAATTCATACACACACACACACACACACACACACACACACACACACACACACACACACACACACACACACACACACACACACACACACACACACACACGAACACACACACACACACACACACACACACACGAACACACACACGCACACACACACACAAACACACACACACACACACACACACACACACATGAACACACACACACACACACGAACACACACACACACACACACACACACACACACACACACACACACGCACACACACACTCACACGCGCACCCTTTCAACCTATCACAAGCAACACTCCAGAGTGATCCTATCAGATGCATCAGACACAATGAAACACAACACACATTGTGTGTACACATGCATGTGTTACTATGGTAACCATTCTTTCAACCTATCACACGCAACACTCCAAAGTGATCCTATCATGCATGCATTCACCAATTATATACAAAGGAAGGCACACAGTGTACACACACTTCTAATACAATCCTATTATATTGTCCATTGGGGGAACTAGTAGTAATAATAATTGCAATGTCACCCTGTCTCAGGACCCATTGTAGGAAAGAAGCTCACTTGAGCATAAAGTTCTCCGATGATTCTGACTATTAATATTTCACTAGCACAATGACCCGCAACCACAGAAACTATTCCTTCTTGACAAAGTGCTTGGTTGTGGGATATGTTTTGATTACCATCTATATACATAGTGACATAGAACATACAGCTATGCAGCCTTGTGCATAGCATATGTACTGTATGTAGTCTCATGTATGTTGTACATACTGTCCCAATTCTTGTGTTGTCCATAAAATGGAGCCTCTATTAAAGGACACCATGGAAATTACCTCGATCCCTACAAAGAACACATTATATAAGGAACAAACGAACTCTCCAATGTGATACATGTAGTGCTAGTACTTCCTTTTACCTCTGGAGTGTGGAAAACCTCTCTGAAACGGACATGGATGGTTCAAAATTGGAAGTGTTCTCTATAACGTGTATACACTCACATGTTACAAGGGGCATGATGTATGCTATTCAATTAATAGCATGTACGAAGTATAAATTTAAATGAATAAGTTGATTCATCTGAATCAGACACTACGTACATGATGCCAGTGACTAATTTTTATTGCTTGCTTTCTTGGAATTACAATAGTTTGTGCTCATTCCTGTGTGGGGGGTTGTGTAAACTTGTTGCTTAGGTGGCCAGATTAAGGAAAACCCATAAACTGAAAGGACACGTCAGTCATGGACACGGGAAGCACCCTGGTGGTCACCTATTAACCTTATTCAATTTACCCAAATATAGGGGATATTTGCAGCTAACACTGGATGTGTACAAGTAACAGGAAGTACATGTGTTCCATAAACAATCTGTACACAAGAAAAAATGCATGCAACATCACCTCCTGTGCCTTAAGTTGTACTTTTGTAGCCTCATGTTGTACATACTGTATGTAACTTTGCATTGTACGTACCATGCATACATATATATTTACATTTATCAATTTTACTACAAATTCCATTTGAAATGTATTATGAATAAAAAGCACATGTACACATAGTAATACATGTATATATATATATGTGCACATAGAATAATAGGATGCAGGTATGATGAGTTAATTGCAGTATATTATTATGTCAGTGTTACAATGTTTCCTCCAGGTCTTTTGCAATAACCTGGTAATCTTCCCTCAGTGCCGACAATACTGATTTCCAACGTCTTGGCAAACTTCCTGTACTTTCATCATGACGTAACCACCTGGTAAACATTTCAGTACAGCAAGACTCGACACTTGTTGGGTAGTCTGCTTGAATAGTACGTAAGATGCAATCCTCTATTTCCAAGTACGTTCCTACACGTTTCCAATCTGAAGCAATTTTGTAGATTACATAAGTATTCAACTCTTTTATAGTGGGTTTGAGCAGGAGCTTGTGGATTGTATCAACAGTTCCACTTTCAGAGGCTGGTTGTTTAGAAACATGCTCTGTAGGAAATTAAGGAAATCAAGCAGTCATGATACTATATACAAATACATTATTAATAATAAACAAAATTAATCTGAAAGAAACATACAATAGCGGAATACATGGAAACTCACCATTAACAAAGTTGAGCCTTTCCACAATATGTTTTGTAGGTTTGGTGCTGAACAATGAATCCCATTTGGTCACTTTGCATTTTCCACTCTCGTCAGGAAGAGAAAAACAAAATTCCTTACTACCTTCCATAGTTGTGAGAATATTTTTGACTGGAAATATCTTATGAGGATAGAGCACTGAAGGGTACTCATTTTGCAAGAAACCAGTAAAATCAGTTGTTTGAACGATATAGGAAATAGCTGACAGACTAGGGTACAGCTGACGAATTTTATTCATAATGTGATGAGCAATTTCTGATATATACTGACAAAGAACATTAGGCCCAGCTTGACTTTGACCTACAACACGGATTTTATTGTTCTTGCTGATCTGAACTGCTACATGGACACCATCCAGAGACTGCCACAAGATTCCATTGTACCAAATGCTGCAATAGTGTAACACTGTGTCTGGAGACAATTGGGGATGAAAAACATAAAAAGCCGCCAAATGAAGTATTATCTTCTGAAGAAGACGATTAGAAATGAAATCTTTATTGCCTACTTGCAATTGCCAGCATAGAGAGTCAACACCAGAGTGTTGTGCTTCAAATGCCTTAGGTGGCTCGGCAGACAAGAGCATGGGAAAGAAGAGAAACTTGTCACCATTTCTGCCTATCAATTTGGCCAGCTCTTTCATCAACACACGGTCAACCTCTATACAAAATTCTAAGCTTATTAGAATATTATGAATTAGTTCGCTATCAAGAGTTGGGAAGAACTTGGGTATCATTCGACAGTCAAAAAGCCCCAACGTATTCACAATCAGATTGGAAGGTGCAAATATTGTTCCATACACATCTTGAAGAATGGATGATAGATCCAGTATGAGCCAGCTTTTGGCTGGGTCCTCTGTGTTATAATTTGGTAAGTATAAGAAATTACCTGTTGCTGAAAGGTCAGTGCATACGTCTTGGGCTGAGGGAAGATTTGAAGGTAGATAATCCTTACTTTTCTCCATCCATCGAGTGAAATCTATCAACGTAATTGCTTTATTCTTGCCCAACAAATCACGATTGATACGTGAAACAACCCAGCAGATGCTATACGACGTGTCCACTGCTTTGCACTGTGGCGCAGGAATATCTTTGAAGAATGTAACTAACTGACTGATGCCATTCGAGTAAGGTTGACGACAATCAAGGAAGCAAACACCCAAAAACTTTATAGCTGCATTTGATTTCAATTCAACAATAAGGTTTTCCACTGCTTGACAGCAACTCACTAGCTTATCTTTTGCTTGAGATTCAGACTTAACTTGGTCTAAAAAACTGCCCACTACAATTACTCCTACAGAATTATCTGACAATGGAGAGAGCCAACGATAAAGTTGTTGGAAAATGACAGACTTTTCTTCTACAACTTTTACAACAATAACAATGGTCACAGTGGATCTGGTGTTCTTCATTATGGATTTTATAAACATCTCGTGAGGGCCATGACATTCTTGCTGACCAGCAAAGTCGAACACTACTACATCACCATATATCTTGCTTGTGAAAGAAACAGGGTCGATACCTATTGTGCGTTTACGTATGTCCTCAACTCCAAAGATCCAGTTGGATATTCTTTTTCCCAACCATGTGTTTTCATTCTGTAGCGATGCAATCAGTGTGCTCTTGCCACTGCACGCATCTCCAATTACACAAATAGTTTTTCTTGAACGAAAGGTGTCTGCTTGTAAAATGGCATCTTTGAAGCATTCAGAACATTTCTCAAAGGGAGTTAATTCTACATTAGCTCCCGCTTCTACTAGAAGAATACCACACTGAATATGATCGTTACAAGCAGCATGATAAAGAGCTGTATGACCTTCCCTATCTTTGTGATGAACAAGACTCGGGGCTCCAGTCAAGATAAGTTTCTCCACTACCGAGCTATGGCCATTCATTGCTGCCCTTACGAGAGGAGTCCAACCGCTTTCGTCTTCTGCCTCTATGTCGGCCCCTTTGCTTAATAATGTCTTCACGACATCCAAATGTCCATTACGACAAGCCCAATGTAGAGCTGAACTCGAAAACCGGCCTCTTTTGTCCAAATCCGCGCCGTGTTCTAGTAAATACCGCACGATGTGATCACGTCCGTTAAAGGCGGCTTCACTTAGGAGAATCGGCCCGCCCTGATTGTCGTTCACGTCATATCCTTTGCTCACCCATTCCTCCACAGTAGCTAAATCTCCTTCTTCGCAAGCTTCCAATAATGTGGACATACGTCAAAAATCTTTTCGTTACTGACTTACAATCCCCTCGCTTCCTTACAATTAATAATATTTTTGGTACGCACATCCTACATAATACACAACGTTGCCAAGACACGAGGACAGAATGGGGCGGATCGGGTTCGGGAGTTTAATGGGGTAAATTGTTATGGCATGCGTGGCCCAGACCCATTCTCGTCTCTAATTTTGAAATTAGGACTTTATGAATTGGAGGCGAGAATGGTTGTGCCTAAAATGCGGACCGTCCACGCGGACGCGGATCGACCTGTACTTCAGTGTAGCGACACCAATTAGCGCCCATAATAAAGTGTCTAAAATAGGCACCCGCAGATACAAAGTTATCTAACGTGTGGACGTAACGTAAGATTTCTCTCCACAGGATTTGGGTCTAGCCAGCTATAGACCACAAAGACCAGGCCATCCAAAAATTGCCCTAGGTTAAAATTTTGCAGCAATACTTTACCCTATAGGACAGAATGTTGCAAATTTTGACCTTGGACACTCTGGAGATACAAAAAATATCCTACACATTGTCAACCAAATATCATTCCCCTTTGAATACCATGCATAGCACTAAAATAATAATAAATTCAGCTGCAATATTTTATCTATTGGATGAAATTTAATGTGGCAGCCATGGCCAATTGTAATCCTATTGAAAATATCACTTTACATCAGATAATCTTCACATAGTACATGTTCAATAATAGAATTACTACTACATTTGAACATGTGAAAGTTGTTAGACATTTTAGTTGTATTTCTTTATAGTTGTAGGACTATTGTTTAACATGTCTATAACGATATTCAAACAATTTTTTTCACAAATTAATCATTCATGCAACGTTTCATGCACCCATCATGGGCTTCTTCATGAAACGTGAATGTGAAAAGTTGCACGAATGATTAATTTGTGAAAAGAATTGTTTGAATACAGTGGATTCGAACCTCTATTAAAGGACTCTCCCAATAAAGGACACCATAGAAATCACCTCCCTACAAAGGACACACTGTAAGGTACCAAAAATAAACATGATTTCCTATAGTGCTAGTGCATTTTTCTCCTCTGAAGAGTGGACAACCTCTCTACAGTGAACATATTACCTGGTCCCAATGTGTCCTTTATAGAGAGGTTCCACTGTATCGCTATAGACATGTTAAACAATAGTCCTACAACTATAAAGAAATACCACTACGGTTATTTGACCCCATACCACCACTGCATGACAAAACCAACCACACAGAACATCTCAAGGTGTTTAGACAACACTTTAAATTTTGAAGATTCTGAAAGTGTGGTACTATGATTATGACTGGAACTTGACCTCATTTGTCCAAATATTATATAAAAAATTACTACATATATGCACAGTCGTAATAAAAAAATAATTAAATTATCAATGAACATGAGATTCCAAGTAAAAGCACTAACTTAACAATTGTACATAATGCAAGGTTGCACTAGGCACATGTACACAGCAAATGTGCTGTATGTCATTTGGGTTCATGTTTGGAGGATTTCTTAGCCTTTTTATGTTTGTGTTTCCTAGGACTGCTGGTACCTAAATCAACCTCTTGTGTGGTAGTACTTTCTTCCACTGTTCCTGCAGCCTTATGGTTGGAAGATGGCACACTCTGCTCTCTCTTTAATGCGGAGGGCAACCTGCTGATCTTCTCATCAGTACAGGTAGTGGTATCTTGGTCAATTTCATCTCGTTTCCGTTTCTTTTTCTTCTTTCCTTTTCTTTTAGAACAATGTTCATCCTCGCTTACAACTACAAGGTCATTCACGTTGTCTTTCTGTTTTGATGAGCAGTTTGTTACAACTTGCTCATCGCCACTACCTCTCCCTTCACTAACTTCTTCTCCTTGAATGCATAAAACTCCAGAAATTGTCTCCAAACTTATGACCTTGAACCATATTTTCTCTCCCCGTTTAATACCGTTCTTGGTGGGTGTTTGTCGTCGCTGAACGGAAGCGTTGAAGCAGTTGTACACCAAACAACCTACATGATTTTCGTTAATCACGTGATTAACTGTCCCAGAAAGAAGAGCTCCGACAAGTGGTGTGAACAGGTACAAGTCTACTTGGATGTCAAAATGGAGATTAGGTGTCTCGTCGATTATATGAGCTACCCTGCTCAGTACAAGCGGCTTTGAATACGCAAGAACAAAACCTCCGTATTCTGTAAAATACTTCAATATCTTTCTGTTGAGGATCTCTGTGATACCCTTCCCCATTCTTCCAATGTATGATGGTGGTAGACTGATATGTTGAGTAACGCGAACCGTCTTAAACAAGGATTCGAAGTGTTTACTGCTTTCGGGAACTTTTGAAGCCATTTTGATGACGGTGTGACTATCACGTGGTTGTCACTGGTGCACGTTCACGTGGAGCAGAGTCGAAAGAAAAATGGTGAGTTATAGGGAAAAGGAAGCGTCTTCTTGTTAAACAATCCTATATGTACAAAGACCATTAGACTCGTAGTTAAAACTGTACTGTGTACATTTTGTTATTTAGGTGGCCAGGTTAAGAAAAACACGAAAATTGCGAGGACATGTCAGTCATGGTCACGGCCGTATTGGCAAACATCGTAAACATCCCGGTGGACGTGGGAACGCCGGAGGACAGCACCATCATAGAATAAATTTTGATAAATAGTGAGTGGAAGTCTTTGAGATGTTCCGTGCCTGTCAAAAGTCATCGCGGGACCATTATGTCCTTAGAATCATACTAACTTTTCCCCAATACTTCTGGCATTCGCTTGGTATATTGTTTGAAGCAATTGTTGGTACGGTCCGGAGGACCAGTAGAGTAGTATCACCCAGGCCTTTCGAGTCGTGCTCGTATGCTTCATTCGGGCTTTTTTGGAGTACTACAGTGCATCTTGCTTAGTAAATACCTGGTTTAGTACATACTCCTGGCTAGTGAGTACACCTCACTCAGTCCCTAACTCATGTACGTACATTATGTCAACCAGTACTGATAGTAAGCACAGTGCAACTTGCTTAGTAAATACCTGGTTTAGTATACTCCTGGTTAGTGAGTACACTTCACTCAGTCCCTAACTCATGTTTGTACATTATGTCAACCAGTACTGATAGTAAGCACAGTGCAAATTGCTTAGTAAGTACCTGGTTTAGTACATACTCCTGGTTGTTGAGTACACCTCACTCAGTCCCTAACTCATGTACACTATGTCAACCAGCACTGATAGTGAGTACCTCTGATAAGAAGTACAGATTTGGTGTACCCAAGATACTAGACAAGTTTAACTGAGTATCAAATTTCCCAAACCATTGTCAGTGACTGTTCTGTGAATGTTGCTTTCCTGTGAATTGTTACCTGGTTAAAGGGGTTAACTCAAAGGACATCCTGACACCCGCCATTGTCAATGAGATGATATCTGGTTTTGAGCACAATAAAACAGGTCTTCCACCATAATTTACGCCAAAAAGAGACAAGTAGTGAAATAAACACATGTACTGAAAGGCTACCTTCATGCTGTTGAACATTCCTCGAGCATATCAGGCTTTATTCTCCCTACTGTATGTATCTATGTATTGACACACACGAGGAATATGGAATAAAGTCTCATTGACTGTCTGTCCACCTCCACAGCCATCCTGGATACTTTGGGAAAGTCGGCATGAGGCACTTTCACTTGACCCGTCAGAAATACTACTGTCCCACGGTGAACCTGGACAAGCTGTGGACCTTGGTGTCCCAACAGACTAGAGATAACTACAAGAAGAGGGAGGACGGGAAGGTTCCGATCATTGATGTCACGAGAGCGGTTAGTGTTCATTGTGAGAGGAGCATGTTTGTTCCATGCTTGAATGTATATACCCTCTGTGCACTAGTGTTGTGGTGCATATGGTGTGTGTGTGTGTGTGTGTGTGTGTGTGTGTGTGTGTGTGTGTGTGTGTGTGTTTCATGTATATCATACATTGTTAGTGACTCCCTAAGCGAAGTAACCTCCTATCTAGGAGTTTAATGTACCTGTAGTGCATACCACAAGACTTACTGGTTTTTGTTGTGTCTGAGTGGGGAGGTTTGCATGTAGTATGAGATTATGACCTCGGTTTAGAATAGGGTGTTTTCGGGAATAGTGTTCCTCTATCCTACAATGTATTGTAATGTGGCTTTTAGAGAATTACATTGTTAATGTAAGGCATTTTGCCCTTTTTCCTATCGATTGGCTACTTGTACTCTCTGTGTGAATGTGTGGGTGTGTCACTGGGGAATCTGGTATTCCTCAAGTGGTATGTAATGGAGTATTCTCGGCAGATATGAGTTATCCATTTCCAATCATTCCACTTCTAGTACCCTTCGTGCACCTTGCCCTAGTTTTAGCAGTGGTATCATCGCCAGTTGGTGTTGGGGTAATTAACTGGTATCCTGCATTTAGTGTTCTGTACCAAACCCTACGCATGTGGGACATGTCCATTTGGCTCACTAACTGTTAATAGGATTCTATTAACGCCTTAGTGCAGCCCGAGATCTTTTGTCACATGACGTTCTCGTGATTTGATCGAATGATTACGCAAGAAAATCGATTGCACCCAATCTAAGATCGAAAGTACGTAACAAGAATAAGATACGTTCGGCATTCCTAGCACTTTAATCCTTACCTACTTTGATTCAAATCCGTTTTTAAATGTTTAAATCAAAGTATTGAAATTATACATGATTGCGTATTTCGATTCGAAAAGTTTTAGGGGATGGAGCACAGCTATCGAAATGAATTTACGATTAGAAACTGAGCATTTTTGGTTACTTTATTCATCAAAAGTGCGCATTAGTGATAAAATGAAGATATAATACGATAATTCTGACATATATCGGTCCGTACCTCGATTGTCTTCGGTGCTTTGTTTTGGCTCCCGCTTATGTTCTCAGAACGATCAAAACTTCTTATCAAAGCCATTTTTTAGAATAGATATTAGGCGCTTAAAAGAAACATCCGATTGGGCTGAAGAAGTATCAAAACGATCGAAGATAATCTTACACAATAACACTTGATATCGGCGAGATAATGACGTAACCAAATTGTCACATGACATTCATGTGACTTACAGCTCTCGCTCTAGATCTTCTGTATGATATTTGCCATGTTCGCCTGCCATTTCAGGAAAGCCTCCAGAAGGATCATCTATCGTTTAAAAGTAAGTTTAAATGATTCTCCAACTTTTCCATGTGGGGGAAATTGATCCAATGATCTGAAATGAAGTTATGCCAATAAATAGTCGACATTTTCTATTCTAAATTAGTTTTTTGAGTGATTCTCCAAAACGGTTTGAGATATCAAATTCCCCCACATACAATCGTTGACAAATCTTACTAGCTACTAGAAAATGCTCTTAGATGGTCTCGGAGACTTTTTTAAAAATGGCGGGCGGCGTTTTTCCGTATTTTGGTGCGTCTTCTAAACGTTTCAATATATCGAAAAGTACATCACCAAATCCTTCGAAATAAACGTCATCTTACTAAAGACATATCTAAAATGCTTCAAGAACTTTAGATTTCCTCTCGAACGTTAATAAGATGAAATATAAGTCGAAGAAATTACCCAAAAATCGGCGATCACCGGAAGCCATACAAGTGCAATTGGACATGTCCCACATGCGTATGATTTTATCCCAATTGCCTGATCAACAAGCTACTCCTGTCTTCTCTGACTCATGTAGAAGGTACATTACTACTGTTTCTTCTCCTCCAGGGTTACTACAAGGTGTTGGGTAAGGGATTACTGCCTAAGCAGCCTGTCATCGTAAAGGCTCGATTGTTCAGTTCGAGAGCAGAACGGAAGATCAAGGAAGTCGGAGGAGTGTGTGTACTAACTGCTTGAGATTTGTGAATGTGCACTTCAATTTGAAATAGTAATGTTGTTATGTTGTCCGACAATCTACATTCGGGGAGCGTCCATTGTAATTTATGTGAAAGGAGGACAGCAAGTACATTAAATGTCAGTTGCCTTGATGTTTTAGTACCTTTAATAGTACATTTCGGACTACAAATTACATTTCACGTTTAATGAAGACCTGTGTACGAAAATAGCAAAGCTGGTTTTCTACGTGCGGAGGAATACTCTGTCTGTTTGTGGTGTAGAACCAGTCAAATATGCTAGTGATAGCTAGCTAATTCGCACCCTGGTGTTGTCTTGGCATGTCGCGTCCCGGTTTGATTCAGTACCTGTGGTTTGTACTTGAAACAACTCAGGTTGTACCAGCCAAGGCAGATTAAAAAGATCTAAATTGAAGTCAAGAAAACTGCCGTACACATCATAGAAATCCAAGAAGAATTGCATCATAAAACTTGTGATTGGTCATATCACAATAGTAAAATTATTATTTGAATAAATTGAAGGATTAATGTCTCCATCCTGAGAATTTGCCGTGATATCATTACACAGAACAATTCAATGCGGGCGGCCTCTGCATTTAAATCATTTGTTCTTTATTATACGATAGCAGAAATGGAGTTTGAAGCTATGGAAAGTATCTGTATTAATTAATTTTGATAAGAGTAACAAGTATAATCATCCACTATGGCTTGTGGCGACGATTGCTCCGATAATTTCACCTTCAATTGCTGGTCACCTAGGGGAGGTCAGTATCCATTTCAAACTTAACAACACAATTTTGGATGCACGCACACACTCGATGGAATTCGTTTGTATACACTGGTTTTAGGACTGAAATTAAGTGTTAAAACTCAAGCTTCAGAAACCGATCTCTTGTGCGTACATGAATGAGAATTCGAAGTACAGTAATTTAATTCCACTTCCATTTTGAACAATTCTGAAGCCTGGGTAGAGGTCTTCATCGGGTGTAGAGGTATCCAGCAAGACGGTTTTGTTAAAGCGCGTGTGGTGAATAGATCACGTGAATACCGTCATCATGATACTGTAGGTTCACATGGTTCAAAATACGCCCCCCGGGTCACCTCTCAAAATGTCGCCCCGGGGTCCTTTCTACGGTCTATAGTACATTATACTCGATTATACGCTTAGGTGCTTCGAAACTAAAATGGCGTCTTGAGCACTGTTCTGTAGTATCTTTGGGAGTTTGTGACGTTAGAAAAAGTCCTTTCTTTCAGTGAAAGTTGCGCACACGCAGCTTGTGTCGTGTATTGTAGTTTTATTTCGAGATCAAGTTTAAGAAGACCATAGCTAATACTTGAAAGAGGGCGTGATGTCTTCAACAGAGAAAAAGGACAAAGAATCTGAACTGGGAGAATCAACCGAAGACAAGAATAAAGAAAAGATGCCCATTGAGGCGACAGACCAGCCCGAAGGATCGAAATCCAAGAAAAACAAAAAGAAGAAAAAGAAGAAGAACAAAGACGCTACCACTGAGCAAGAAGGGCAAAATGTTAGTCTTTCGAAGTGATTCGATCATGTATGGTTATTACTACACGGCGCGAATCGATTTTGTTGTTTGATCGTGTTTGGCTTATAGTAGACGCGCGAAGGCTGTTAGAGAGCTATCGAACCTAATTCGCCCATATGTTGTGTGGCGTGCTGCCAGGGTTGTCCGTGTTGGTGCGTACACGGCATGTGTTCGGTGTATTGTGTGTCACACTGTGGTGAGCGGTTGCGCGTCACGCTGTTATCACTGCTGTCGACCGTTCCAGCTGTCCCACTGCCACCCAAAACATACGATCTATAACCGGTAACACATCGCTAATACAGTGCAAAACTTAACATGGGGCACATTAGCCATTGTCAGTCCTACAGTAGTTGCTGACTTTATGTCCTTATTGCCACTAAACAGCACTGATACAACACTAACTGGTTTCCAGCAGATATGGCTTGTCATTTAACTAGACACAACCAGCCAACACTGGTTACTGGCAGTCAGTGATAGCTAGTCTCTTTCTAGTCTCTGTATACATCAATTTCCCATCACTTCATACTTCGATTCTTTAGTTTCTTGATTTTAATTCTCTTTTGAATTAGTCTCTGATTTGCACTTCCTGGTGTGTGTGTGTGTGCGTGCGTGCGTGCGTGCATGCATGCATGTGTGTGCCTGTGTGTGTGTGTGTGTGTGTGTGTGTGTGTGTGTGTGTGTGTGTGTGTGTGTGTGTGTGCATGTATGCCTACGTGTGTAGTCTCATATTACCACAGCAGATCAAGTATAACAAACTCATTGACATATCAAACATTATTAACGTATTTAATAATGTAATTAGGCTCCCCTTCACACAGACATGGCACAAGGAACCAGTCTTAGTGTACTCGTTGTTGTTCACTTGTGTTCTCACCTTTTGAGGGTGAAAGGCAGCAGTTGTATTCATTGCTGAACCTATAGTCTGGTTCTCGGAACCATGTGTGTGCATGTTTTGTTGTTGACGCAACATATGTACATCTTGTGAGGAGGGGTTAGTTGAAAATGGATTTGATGTAAAAATTCATAGGCTATTGAGTTGATTGTGTGTACGTGTGTGGTTGTGGTTGTGTGTGTGTGTGTGTATGTGTGTGTATGTGTGTGTGTGTGTGTGTGTGTGTGTGTGTGTGTGTGTGTGTGTGTGTGTGTGTGTGTACATGTATGTGTATGTGTGGTGTGTGTGTGTACATGTACGTGTATGTGTGTGTGTGTACGTGTACATGTGTGTACGATGAGACATCCTCATATTTACTATGTACTATTCAAATCCACTGTTTTGACTAGACTTCTGTGAAGTGGTCAGTTGTGCTGTATAAACACAGACAATCTTCTCGCAATGCATGTACTCGTATGTAGCATGTATAGTGAATACACTTTATTTCAGGATTTCCTAGACAATTCATAATTGTTAGGTTGTGCTGGGACAACCACTGGCCAACCTCACCCAACCTCAACCATGTGCTGTGTGTTTGCATGTCATTTCCTGTTTTCCTGGTGAAGACACACATCGCATGTCATGTGTTTGCATGTCATTTCCTGTTTTCCTGGTGAAGACACACATCGCTGCATCAACAGCTGCTTCGATCTGCTTCCTGTGTTCAGTTCTCTGCTTCCTGTGTTCAGTTCTCTGCTTCCTGTGTTCAGTTCTGCATCTTTGACTGGTTTTGTGTACGTACTTGGTGCATGCATGTGTGCATGTGCGTACTTCTGTGCATATGTGTGTGTGTGTGTTAAGTGTGTGTGTGTGTTGAGTGTGTGTGTGTGTGTGTGTGTTAAGTGTGTGTGTGTGTTGAGTGTGTGTGTGTGTGTGTGTGTGTGTGTGTGTGTGTGTGTGTGTGTGTGTGTGTGTGTGTGTACAATGCAATTGTGTGTGTGTGTTTGTGTGCATTTGTACATGTGTGTGTGTGTGCTTGTGTATGCATGAATATACATGTGTACATCACATACTCTTTGTACACCCATATATGCAATTAGTTCATGCATATATGTGGAATTTAGCTTTGATAGTGCTGTTCCTTGCTGGTACTTTGAAGAGACACCAAATTTGTACATAATCTGTACTTCT
Source organism: Chondrilla cf. caribensis (assembly GCA_964020155.1). Lineage (NCBI taxonomy): Eukaryota > Metazoa > Porifera > Demospongiae > Chondrillida > Chondrillidae > Chondrilla > Chondrilla cf. caribensis. Next base: position 4,345,447 of record OZ026553.1, read on the forward strand.
TATCAGAGGTACGTACTTACCATCAGTACTGGTTGACACAGTGTACATGAGCTAGGGGCTGAGTGATTTGTGTGTACTACCTGGAGTGCTCACCATGCAAGGTATACTGTACTTTATAAGACTGTTTGCACAAACTAGGGCACAGTGTACGTACATACATACATATGTACTCACTGCAGGGGTACCCGCTAAACAAGCTAGGTTGTATTCACTTTCTATATTGTTTGACACTTGTACGTTTGCTCTGGACAACATTAACCGAAAGTATGTACGTATGTATGTGCGTTTGTGTACATGTGTGTGTGTGTGTGTGTGTGTGTGTGTGTGTGTGTGTGTGTGTGTGTGTGTGTGTGCGTATGCATGCGCGTGTGTGTGTGTGTTGTTTGACACTTGTACGTTTGCTCTGGACAACATTAACTGAAAGTACGTATGTACGTATGTGCGTACTAACCAGGTGTGCTAATTAAGCGAGCTGCATTGTACAGGTATATGTGTCTGTTGTAGCAATTCAATACCGAAGGTCGAATTGAAGTGACACTATGTTAATTTGATTTTGTATTGTGTTTCACTAAACCGGTTTCCTGTATTCTGTACAGAATGTACAGGTACTTACGTAGTTTGTTGTTTACAGGTGTATGCAGTGTTTTGTGTGGGTAGTTTGTTGTTTACAGGTGTATGCAGTGTTTTGTGTGGGTAGTTTGTTGTTTACAGGTGTATGCAGTGTTTTGTGTGGGTAGTTTGTTGTTTACAGGTGTATGCAGTGTTTTGTGTGGGTAGTTTGTTGTTTACAGGTGTATGCAGTGTTTTGTGTGGGTAGTTTGTTGTTTACAGGTGTATGCAGTGTTTTGTGTGGGTAGTTTGTTGTTTACAGGTGTATGCAGTGTTTTGTGTGGGTAGTCTGTTGTTTACAGGTGTATGCAGTGTTTTGTGTGAGCCACTGGTTGTTTGGCGTTAAGCAGCTGTTGTTCCATTTCACTTGTATGGTTGCTTATGTGTTTGTCCACCGCATCAGTCACCTCTGTAATTTCTTGGCACTTATGCATTGCACTTATCTAATGCATG
>OZ026553.1:4354008-4386508 GCA_964020155.1 Chondrilla cf. caribensis
GCATGTTAATTCCTCACCTTTATGACAGATGCACAGTTTCTTTTAGAGGACAAGGAACGTTTACCCTTGTTCTTTTGTTCTTACTAACTTCGTTAGCTATCTTCATTACTACTCCTAGTCTACTCAGTTTTTGTGGTTATTAGTGAACGTTTACCCTTTGCTCGTACACTCCTTTCTTGAAATTCTCGCTCCCTTGATCCTCTCCCATGCTTCAGTAATGCATACTGTACCTCTATCCCCCTTGAGTATTCACCAACCTCCTCCCATGAAACACTACAATGGTTTGATCAGCTGTTGTGTGTGTGTGTGCCTCTGCTAGATTGGCCAACCTAACAACAGATGCGTCCAACAAGAAAACAGCCGATATGCTCGATCAGCGGTACTCTGCCCTTGATCAGGAGATGGAGGAGATCGGAAAAATGTGGTCCAACGCTAAAGCAGATCTGGCTCGATACACCAAGGAACAGGTGTGTGGATGTGTACTGTTATTGCCTGTTTATACATATATTGTTGTTTTCTGTTTTGTTGTTGTTTTGTTGTTGCCTCTTTGTTGTTGTTTACTGATTGTTGTTTGTTTTCATTCCCTCTTTATTGTTGTGTTGTTTTTTTCCTGTCTATTGTTGTTTTTGTTGCCAGCTCATTGTTGTGTATTTCTGTGTTACATATGCACATGACAATAGGTGTCTTGTGTGATTGTCTTCCAGTCATAATAATAATATTAGTGTCTGTGATGTGTACTCTATAAATACCCATGTGACCTCATTGATATAATATGGTCAAGTGGTTGCACGTAGAGTTACATTATGTAACATTCTGTCTTATGTAAGCAGTGTGTACAGGTTGTGTGTGCACCAACTGTCATCCAAGATAGATACAGTGTGTGTGTGTGTGTGTGTGTGTGTGTGTGTGTGTGTGTGTGTGTGTGTGTATGTGAGTGAGTGAGTGTGTGTGTGTGTGTGTGTGTGTGTGTGTATGTGAGTGAGTGAGTGTGTGTGTGTGTGTGTGTGTGTGTGTGTGTGTGTGTGTGTGTGTGTGTGTGTGTGTGTGTATGTGAGTGAGTGAGTGTGTGTGTGTGTGTGTGTGTGTGTGTGTGTGTGTATGTGAGTGAGTGAGTGTGTGTGTGTGTGTGTGTGTGTGTGTGTGTGTGTGTGTGTGTGTGTGTGTGTGTGTGTGTGTGTGTATGTGAGTGAGTGAGTGTGTGTGTGTGTGTGTGTGTGTGTGTGTGTGTGTGTGTGTGTGTGTGTGTGTGTGTGTGTTTAGTTGCATTTGAAAGGAGAGGTCACACAATGTTGCAGAAGATGGTGTATGGCTGATGTACACCAATAATACTGTGAATTACATTCTCGTTGGATGTACTGTACACATGCGTATATTGAAGAACTTTTGGTCCCTGTAGACAGGTGGTCTTTATACGTACATAATATAGATGCTTTAGTGTATTTGAGTTCATTTTCTGGATGGTTTGATAGCTGTCGCTTGAGGACAAGTGTTCTTTGTGTGTAGAAGTGGTCTGCAGTGATGGGACCACTGTGTTTGAATGTCACCCTCTTTCCCTCTTGCCATTCACTTCAGGAGAAAAGGACCCAGCAGATCAAGGAAGACATGGAACGGTTCCGGGAATGGAGGAAGAACAACAAGGATCAAGTGCTGAAGTGAGTGGGGAATGGTATCATCAGTGTCTGTCTAGCTATAGACCGTCCCTTTCACAAGCCAGGTATCATCAGTGTCTGTCTAGCTATAGACCGTCCCTTTCACAAGCCATCCTGGGTACAATTTCAAGTATAAAAGGAGAATTGTGGAGGCTGGTTTCTGTGGTGGCTTCGCAGCTCAGTGGTTATGATGGCTACAGTCAGACACCCTGGGTTCGAGTCCCACAGTTGCCGGTTTTTCGCTTTTCTCCTTTCTCTCCTAGCAGGGTGAATTCCACTTAGTTTTCATTTCTAGCTATAGACCGTCCCTTTCACAAGCCATCTCAGGTACAATTTCAAGTTGGTTGGTTCGAATTCTGGCGTGGACATTTCAAATATATTTCATTACATGTTTCCATAGCAACATACATATAGTTAATTTGGCAATTGTGTGGTTCATACATGTAATTTTATTAAGGCATGTTTTCATAGCAACATGCATAACGTACATACGTAGTTCAATTCCCATATGTGTGGTTCAAGTATGTAGTGTGATGAAGGTGTATCTTCATAGCAACATGCATATGTGTGTAGTTAGTTTCCATTTGGGCAATTCCAGTGTGTGATGTTATTTGTGTACGTTTCCATAGCAACATGCACCGCCACCTACACCAACTTTTGAAGTCGTCGATGTTCACCCGAGATCCAGTCATCAACGTCACGGGAAAAGAGGATGTCACACAGACGTTCACCCTTGAAGTAGACGTGAAGAAGTCCATGTTACTCCAACAGTCACTCACCAGCACTCCAAAGTGCAAGAAGGACCTGGAAAGCATCAAGAGTACTCTTCTACTCATTCTACACAAGTACGGGGTGGAGATATCGGCTGGTCAACTATCTCTCAAATGGGAACCACTGAGATCGCAGTCGAGGTCTCGGAGCCCCTCCCCCTCAGGTCAAAGCGGCAAAGAAGTGATAGTACAACCGGTAGAAGAAACACAGCACAGAGAAAAGTCGGAAATTCAATTCCTTCCGCTCTCCTCTCTCACTTTTGAGATAACATTTAGTGGTCCTGTGTCCGAGGAGGGAAAGAAATGTATAAGGGAGAGGCTGCTACCCCTTTCGGAGAATACAGAGGTTTATGTGAAGTTGCTTGAAGTGTGTGTGGAGTCAGAGCGATATGTGAACAATTGTGAGAAAGCAGAGTATTGCATGAAGAGGAGGAAAGCTGACCTCAGTGCTGTGAACAGTGCACATATGGACCTCCTGTGGGAAGCAATGCAAGAATTATGGAAGAAAGAAACTATGGTATGTGTGTGTGTGTGTGTGTGTGTGTGTGTGTGTGTGTGTGTGTGTGTGTGTGTGTGTGTGTATGTGTGTGTGTGTGTGTGCCTGTTTGTGTGTGGATACGGGCATGTTGCAATTGTGTTTGTGTGTATGTATGTTTACATGTGTGTTCAGTCGGTAATGTTCGTGTGTGTGTGTAGTAGTAGTAGTACTGAATAGCATACAGTATATCATACAGTACACATGTACTTGCACTTTTGTTGGTATATACTGGTATGTACGTGTCTTCTGTCTTTTCACAGCCACCTCAAAGCCCAAAGGAAGTTGTACCTTGTGAACCTACTGTGAAGGACGGAGTCTTGCTTGATGAGGACGGTCAAGAAGTTAGACCACTTTATGAGTTCTCTACTTCCTCCAGTAACAGCTCGTCTCCCTGTGAGTGTTCGGCTTGTATTGGCTCTCTGGCAGCAAGATATACACAGGTTTGTGTGTGTGTGTGTGTGTGTGTGTGTGTGTGTGTGTGTGTGTGTGTGTGGGTGGGTGCGTGTGTGTGTGTGTGTGTGTGTGTGTGTGTGCGCGTGTGTGTGCGCACGCATGTTTGTGTGTGTGTGTGTGTGTGCGCGTGTGTGTGCGTGTGTGTGTGTGTGTGTGTGTGTGTGTGTGTGTGTGTGTGTGTGCGCGCGTGTTTGTGTGTGTGTGTGTGTGTGTGTGTGTACGTGTGTGTGTGTGTGTGTGTGGGTGTGTGTGTGTGTGGGTGCGCGCGCGCGTGTGTGTGTGTGTGTGTGTGTGTGTGTGCGCGCGCGTGTGTGTGCGCACGCATGTTTGTGTGTGTGTGTGTGTGTGTGCGCGTGTGTGCGCGCGCGTGTGTGTGTGTGTGTGTGTGCGCGCGTGTTTGTGTGTGTGTGTGTGTGTGTGTGTGTGTGTGTGTGTACGTGTGTGTGTGTGTGTGCGTGTGTGTGTGTGTGTGTGCGTGTGTGTGTGGGTGCATGTTTGTGCGTGTGCGCGTGTGCGTGTGCGTGTGTGTGTGCGTGCGCGTGTGCGTGTGTGTGTGTGTGTGTGTGTGTGTGTGTGTGTGTGTGTGTGTGTGTGTGCATTCTTTGTTATGTGCTGTAGATGCAGGAGTTAGGTGCATACAGGAAGTTGATACTTATGTACAGAGATGCATGTACTAACAGGAAATTGTACATTACATAGATAAGTACAGGAAGTACTTATATCTAGTACATATGTACATAAGCACTGAATCTGTATGAGTCAACCATTGTCCTGGAGGTAGTGAAATATCTGCTATACCAAACAGATATCTGTTTTCGATCAACGAATTTTTGAGTGTGAACAGTATACGAATGTCACTTGACATGCCTTGAGACTTGAGGTGGTCAAGTTGCGCTCAAGTGGACTCCACTGAGTGTTGTATTTTGTAGCCACTTCCAACGCTTTGACTGCTCATATGCGTGTATGTACGTACATACTGTATGTACTGTACATATACCGTATAGCGGGAAATTTTCACAGGACATAATTTTTGCAGATGGCTTCAAAAATGAAAATTCGCAGATAAAATTTTCGCAGATGCTGGCCAGAGTCAAGCAACAGAACAGCGAGAATGCCTAATTTGCGGATGAAATTATTGCGGATGTTAGGTCAACTGCGAAATCCGTGGAAATTTTGTCCCTCAAAAATTTCCCATTATACGGTATATGTGTGTACTGTACATACGTACGTACGTAGATATGTGTGTACTCTCTTTACAGTTCATTTGTATGTAAGTTTGTAGGTATATGTGTAGGTGCTGTACATACCATGTTTACATCTTTTACAGGACCACTTTCGATTGTTGGATCCAACGGATCCCTTCGGTAACCAGCTCCAGTTATTGGATACAGACACGGGAACTTCGCAAGAGGCTCGGACCATTAGTGGGGATGCTTTACCCAAATTCAACAACACACCAGATGTTAAGGGACCACTAACATGCGTACATGTAGCCAACATGGGGAACAGCAAAACTGTGAGTACAGTAGAACCTGTACTGAGACCACTGTATGTACAGTAAACCTGTATTGAGGGACCACTTTATGTACAGTAGAACCTGTATTGAGAGACCACTGTATGTACAGTAAACCTGTATTGAGGGACCACTTTATGTACAGTAGAACCTGTATTGAGAGACCACTGTATGTACAGTAGAACCTGTATTGATAGACCACTGTATGTACAGTAGACCCTGTATTGAGAGACCACTGTATGTACAGTAGAACCTGTATTGAGAGACCACTGTATGTACAGTAGAACCTGTATGGAGAGACCACTGTATGTACAGTAGAACCTATAGAGGCCACTGTATGTACAGTAGAACCTGTATTGAGAGACCACTGTATGTACAGTAGAACCTGTATTGAGAGACCACTGTATGTACAGTAGAACCTGTATGGAGAGACCACTGTATGTACAGTAGAACCTATAGAGGCCACTGTATGTACAGTAGAACCTGTATTGAGAGACCACTGTATGTACAGTAGAACCTGTATTGAGAGACCACTGTATGTACAGTAGAACCTGTATTGAGAGACCACTGTATGTACAGTAGAACCTGTACTGAGAAACCACTGTATGTACAGTAGAACCTGTATTGAGAGACCACTGTATGTACAGTAGAACCTGTATTGAGAGACCACTGTATGTACAGTAGAACCTGTATTGAGAGACCACTGTATGTACAGTAGAACCTGTATTGAGAGACCACTGTATGTACAGTAGAACCTGTATTGAGAGACCACTGTATGTACAGTAGAACCTGTATTGAGAGACCACTGTATGTACAGTAAAACCTGTATTGAGAGACCACTGTATGTACAGTAGAACCTGTATTGAGAGACCACTGTATGTACAGTAAACCTGTATTGAGGGACCACTTTATGTACAGTAGAACCTGTATTGAGAGACCACTGTATGTACAGTAAACCTGTATTGAGGGACCACTTTATGTACAGTAGAACCTGTATTGAGAGACCACTGTATGTACAGTAGAACCTGTATTGATAGACCACTGTATGTACAGTAGACCCTGTATTGAGAGACCACTGTATGTACAGTAGAACCTGTATTGAGAGACCACTGTATGTACAGTAGAACCTGTATGGAGAGACCACTGTATGTACAGTAGAACCTATAGAGGCCACTGTATGTACAGTAGAACCTGTATTGAGAGACCACTGTATGTACAGTAGAACCTGTATTGAGAGACCACTGTATGTACAGTAGAACCTGTATGGAGAGACCACTGTATGTACAGTAGAACCTATAGAGGCCACTGTATGTACAGTAGAACCTGTATTGAGAGACCACTGTATGTACAGTAGAACCTGTATTGAGAGACCACTGTATGTACAGTAGAACCTGTATTGAGAGACCACTGTATGTACAGTAGAACCTGTACTGAGAAACCACTGTATGTACAGTAGAACCTGTATTGAGAGACCACTGTATGTACAGTAGAACCTGTATTGAGAGACCACTGTATGTACAGTAGAACCTGTATTGAGAGACCACTGTATGTACAGTAGAACCTGTATTGAGAGACCACTGTATGTACAGTAGAACCTGTATTGAGAGACCACTGTATGTACAGTAAAACCTGTATTGAGAGACCACTGTATGTACAGTAAAACCTGTATTGAGAGACCACTGTATGTACAGTAGAACCTGTATTGAGAGACCACTGTATGTACAGTAAAACCTGTATTGAGAGACCACTGTATGTACAGTAGAACCTGTATTGAGAGACCACTGTATGTACAGTGGAAACTGTGCTGAAGTCTTTATACCATGAATACTGTACTCTACAAATCGTACATACGTTGTGCATACAGAATGAAACCCCCAGGAACAGTCCAATGTACGTAGCACCTCCAATTGCATACACATGGACCCCCAACTATCATCGTACAGTATTGCTAGCACTATTTTCTTCTCTCTCATACAGAAGCCAAACAACTCTGAGACAAGCACACAAGCTATCACAGCAACGAGATATGATACACACACAACTATTGATATACATGCTCCTGGTACCTTGTTTGTTAGTGGACTGATTAAGGTGTGTTTGTGTGTGTGTGTGTGTGTGTGTGTGTGTGTGTGTGTGTGTGTGTGTGTGTGTGTGTGTGTGTACTGTACTTATGTGTGCATTTGTGCAGTATGTGTGTGAGTGCGTGTGTGTGCATACGCATAAAATAATATGTATGTACATACGTACATGTTCATCTGTGTATTGTATTGACACTCACTACATGCTCCGTGAAATTGCCACTCACACAGTCTTATTGTATTTGTTCTGAAGTGATTCTCTGTTTCCATTTTTTTCATGCCAGCCACCTCATCACATGATGGGACATCATCACAAATGTGATTCTGGAATGGAGCCCGAATCCATGGACTCATCTCTTGACAACCACCATTGCGATGCCTGTTCTGATTCTAATCATCAACATTCCCATTCCCACTCCCATTCTCATTCTCATGGCCATTCCAGTTCCGGTAAAACAAATGGGAGTGAAACAAGTGCTGTGTCCAAGGAATCAAATGGTGTGAATGGTTCGAGTACAGGAGAAAATGGAGGACAAAAGAGATATTGTCGATGTTGTTACTGTGAACTATTCGGACCTAATGGAGTGAGTCCATTCGTGCAAATCTTAGCCAATATATTTCAAAGCAATTTTGGGTTTGGAGCACGTATAGTAGAAATTCTTTACCACAGAACAAGTTGAGTCTTAGTTTACTATATGTTATTAATAAAAAAGTTTTGCTTAATTTTAGAACTAATTTAGTACAGGGGCTCGATATTATTAGTGAACTTATTGTAGAGATTTTCTTAATTTAAAAGTTTGTAATAGAGAATTACCACTGTACACACGACTACACCGCTGTGATACTTAACCGTGTACAGCACCTGAACCCCTGCACTCCACACCTTGTACCACCATGCTCTGGTATCATGTACCACGATCTCTCCTCCCTCTCTGCAGCCCCCTCCTCTCCAGACCAGTCACAACTACAGATACTACAGGGATCGAATGAGGCAGAAGTTAGAGAAGAAGAAAGACACTAGATCAGACGGCATTGGGTCTTCTCTGGACCAGGCTCAAGGAGGATCGGAGCAGCCGTCAGTCGAGAAGTTACTTGAGTTCATTGAGGGACCACAGGAGAATGAACCTAAAGTATCGGTCAGAGCGGCAAAGAGACAGAGGAGAAAGAAGAAAAAGGTGCGTGTGTGTGTACAGTGGGACCTGTCTAATGTGGTCACCTGTGGGACCTCATGTACAGTGGGACCTGTCTAATGTGGTCACCTGTGGGACCTCATGCACAGTGGGACCTGTCTAATGTGGTTCCAGTTACAATAATATTATTATTTTAGAAAGGTGGCTGTTCATAAACTAACAAACCTTTGTGCCAGCCAACATTCTGTCTTTACTGAACAGAAACAGTAAACAATAAAAATATTATGTAAACAATAGTATTAATAATCAGTAACAGTAAACACTGGTATATTTCTCCAGTCCACTAAACCAGAGAGTAAGTCCAGTGCGAAGAAAGGGCAGCATTCGAAGGACCATTGTACTCAGGAAGATGATGATCTCGATGATGATGAAAAATTGAGTAATTCCGGCAATGCTAGTGATGATGATGGCAACAACAGCGAGAGTGATGGAGAGGAAGTGATTGAAGTGAGGGTACCAACGCAGCCACAGTATCAACTGGATGACATTGACGACGACAATATTCCTATCGTTCCCCAACGACGAAGCGAAGAACCGGCAAAAGAAGTTCCTCTTAGAAAGACGCCAAGTCCATTAGCCAACGGAGGTGGACCAAAGGATGATAAGCCAAGGGCTTCAACCGTGTTGAGAGCAACCCCAAATGTCACAGCTACACATGGTGGCTCCACAACACAGGGGAGAACTGTCACTCAAAAGTCGGTTACTCACTCTCGATCCGAATCCAAGCAGCTGCCTGTTGCCAATGGTCACCACAAGCCCCATGCACCTCCCCAGGTTGTGTCCAAGCGGAGTGAACCTCAGGTTCAGCCCAGGAGGTTCACCAGTAACAACTATACTAGCAGCGGGGGGGAGAGCTATCGTTATGGCAACCAACACCAGCCCATGAGGAATCGTCAGAACCCATCCTACCTTCCACCCAACCTCCCTCCTCGTCTCCAGAGACAAGTACAGGAACAAATGCAATCTTCACACCAGGTGTGTGTGTGTGTGTGTGTGTGTGTGTGTGTGTGTGTGTGTGTGGATGTGGGCGTGTTACAATTGTGTTTGTGTGTATGTATGTTTATGTGTGCAAGTGTTCAATTGTTTATGTCTAAGTACTTGTTGTTTCTTCACTTCAATTCTGTCAGGATTAGAAATTCCATGCTTTTACTCTTTCTCATCCAGACGTTCCCCTGTAACTAAGTATACATATCAATCTCTTAGCTGGACTTGTTGAACCAAAAGTGCAGATGTACGTATCATACTCTTTGTCTTTACTCTTTAGGGACAGAATTGGGGAAGACAGAGTCGTCATTACCAGCAACGTGGTGGTCATGGTTACAGACATCAGGGATATCCTCACAGCGGTGGCTCTCACACTGGTCCTGCACCTGGTGAGTTCCCTCGTTCACAAATCATGTCTGTGTGTGTGTGTGTGTGTGTGTGTGTGTGTGTGTGTGTGTGTGTGTGTGTGTGTGTGTGTATGTGTGTGTGTGTGTGTGTGTGTGTGTGTGTGTGTGTGTGTGTGTGTGTGTCTGTGTGTGTGTGTGTGTGTGTGCGTGCGTGCGTGTGTGTGTGTGTGTGTCTGTGTGTGTGTGTGTGTGTGTGTGTGTGTGTGTGTGTGTGTGTGTGTGTGTGTGTGCTACTTTCCCTCGGTCAAAGTGAGATGCATACTGATATGCAAACACATACGTACATATACACACATGCACATGTTCAAACGTATGCACTCACACACACATGTATTGTAGACTGAGTCTTGTGACAATACAAACACAAATCTACACACGCACACACACACACACACACACACACACACACACACACACACACACACACACACACACACACAAACTCACACACGCACGCACACGCACACACACACGCGCACACACACACACACACACACACACACACACACACACACACACACACACTCACACACACACTGCATGGTACTCGAGTTACATGGGGTGAGTATCTTACGTTCATGTTCAAATTCACCATTTGTATGGTGCATATTATATGCATGCCTGAATATCAAGTCGATAACTTCCTTCTCTGCCCACAGATGACGTTTTCATTCCTAAAGAAATTGGCGAGGACAGTGACAAAGAAATTGAGGAATTCAAAAGGTATGGTCCTCTTTCACTCAGCATCTGTTGGGAATGAGTCTAATTTCTATGACTCATTACAACCTGTAAATCATAGTGTATCTTGATACTACATGACTGTGTGTGTGTGTGTGTGTGTGTGTGTGTGTGTGTGTGTGTGTGTGTGTCTTCATCCTTCCAACTTTAGCTGGTATAGCAAGTAGCTCACAAATCACTGAAAATCACTGCTATTAATAATGTTTGTATACGCAATGAAGTAAACTAAGTCTGCATATACGTAGTCTATTGTTGATGGTTCTCGTCCACAAAACATGGTCTGTGTCAATTTCTTCATTTATGTATGGTCCAAGTACGCTATGCATGCACATGAAGGCTACAGGATTGTGCTGTTATCCATGCACTGGTCATCAATGTCTGTATATCCTCAACAGAACTGAACCTATGAGAATCGCCAATGTTGTGTATTGAGTACTTTACTCCTTCCAGCTATACACATACGTAGGTAGTCTTCACAATACCCAACCTGTTTGCTTCACATGTTAGTGCAAACTTCCAAATTGCTTTAATTCCTACTAAATGACAGTGTGTGCGTTGTCATTCTTCCCGAGTGACAGTGTGTCGTCGTTCCTCCTGGATTACCCACTGTCTAACCGAGATATTGTTTTCACTAATTGAATATCATCTTCTGTGACCATAACAACCAATGTTATTATTGGACTTCCTTTCTCTGAGCCTGTAAACATTCCTGATAATGAATTTACTTTCTTAACTAAATTCCATTTCAATTAAGAACAATTCTATAATAATTGTTCTCGTAATAGCTGGTAATATCCCATTATCACCAATAATGTCCAATTGTGTGCTAATCAAACACAACAAATGGGAGACTTTGATCATAAGAGCCCAGGGGCATTACAACAAAAGGTGATTGGATATAGGGGCCCGGGGGCAACTATATAGACTGCAAGAGAGAGCCTAAGTATAAGAGCCCTGGGACAAATGATTTACTAGCTGAAATGTGAACATATGAGCCCATATGCGTAAGAGTACATATACTGGAACCTCTCTATTACAAACCTCTGAAATGTGAAAACCTCTATATAGTGAGGACACCATTCTGTGTCCCAGTGTAGTACTGTAGTGTATTAAGTGACCTCTGAATTGAGGAAACCTCTGTATTAAGGACCAAAATTATGGTCCCAATGTGTCCTTAATAGAGAGGTTCCACTGTATACGTAAGAGCCCATATACATACACAAAGCATATAGGCTCATCATTATTCACAGGATTGTGCCACACAACACATTTGGTGGATACTCTCACCCTGTGTGCAGGGGGCAATTTTATACTTGATTGTTGCGATTTATGCCCCATAAAATTCAGCAATTGCAGTCGTTCCCTTGTGTGAGTCAGGAGAGTGGGACATGCTCACACTACAGTGAATTCTTGTAATCCACCACCACTTCATCCTCCAAACCTTCTTATTCACTACAACTGCCTAGTACTGATAAAGTTTACAAGTAGTAATGTATTTTCATTCAATCCACCAACTCGTTAATCCACCGTAATTTTAGATATCAATGTGGCAGATTAACGAGTATTCGCCGTACTCCCCCCTCTCCCCACATCACACACACAGCCAATATGTAGATAATATGCTCCCACTTACACAACACTTTGTTCCAATCTCATCCTATTTCATTTTGGCAAAGTAACAAAAAATGTGGGTGAAAATGGATTCGAGATAACGATTCAAGGTGTATAATGCCCCCAAATGGTCTCGTCAGTTCAAAGTACATACGTACATGTACTTATTAGGAGTTGTCAGGACTGTGTGTGTGTGTGTGTGCATGTGATCTTGATTTCGGTTAAAGTGTGATAATTTTCAGGTTCTCATGATGTCACCGATCCATTGGCAGTGTGCTTACACTGCACTGTGTCATTGGAGACCCAATGGAATGTTTTCTGTCTCCATGGCCTTGATACTTTCCCTCGTTCACACACTTGAAACTTCTACCAATATGGTACAGGCACTTTAAGGAAAGCCATTTTCAATGTTCCATCATTGAACAATTGCTGGACTCACAGACCAATTTATGTGTCTCCCTATGAGCATGTGTTGGTCATACCAGCCAATCATAGCTTCCTTTGAACATGTGACGGTCACACCAGCCAATCGGTGTATCTTCCTTTGAACATGTGACAGTCACACCAGCCAATCGTTGTATCTTCCTCTGAACATGTGATGATCACACCAGCCAATCAGGTCGGTGTGTCTTCCTGTAAACATACACTGGTCACTCGAGTCAATCATCCGTGATATAGTTTTGTGAAGAACAGATTATTATGCATTAGCTAGTGTGACTGTCTGCATCTTCAACACTTGATACACAGGAAACAGCAATGTTTTGTCCACTTACTTTGGCATTAAATTGAGTTACATATCGAGAGTAAGAGTCCATCCCACAATGTTGTTTTATGTATTCGCAATCAATTTTATGTCTCGTGTTATGAGCTGTCACTCTTGGTGGCTAGAGTTGTAGTCTTTGTGTGTACTGTGTGCATCACTTAAAGAGGAGTGCTATTAATAGCATTAGTTGGTGTACAAATTGTGCACTATAATGTATGTTTATGTTTGTATATGCTAATGTAATTTTTGTGGTGACGAATGTTAGGTGCATCTCTCTGTCTTTGTATGTATCAGCAGTATACAGCTGTGTACAGTCCTGCCATACCCCTGTGTGATGGTGTCTTATATAGTATTGTGTATTATGTATGTTTATGAGGATATTTTAGACTTGTTTGTGGGTATTTTTTTTCATAAAGTGTCCTTTTTTATCAAACATAGTTGTGGACGTTGTGTGTGTGTGTGTGTGTGTGTGTGTGTGTGTGTGTGTGTGTGTGTGTGTGTGTGTGTGCGTGTACATGCGTGTGTGCATGTGTGTGTGTGTGTGTGTGTGTGTGTGTGTGTGTGTGTGTGTGTGTGTGTGTGTGTGTGTGTGTACATGTGTTGTGTGTGTGTGTGTGTGTGTGTGTGTGTGTGTGTGTGTACATGTGTTGTGTGTGTGTGTGTGTGTGTGTGTGTGTGTGTGTGTGTGTGTGTGTGTGTGTGTGTGTGTCTTCATGTGCGTGTACATGTGTGTGTGTGTGTGTGTGTGTGTGTGTCTTCATGTGCGTGTACATGTGTGTGTGTGTGTGTGTGTATGCGTGTGTGTCTTCATGTGCATGTGTGTGTGTGTGTGTGTGTGTGTGTGTGTGTGCATGTATGTGTGCGTGTACACACATACGTACATATATGTATATGTCTTCATGTGTGTGTGTACATAATATGTCTTCATGTGTGTATGAAGATGACCAATATTTCATTATGGATGACTTGTAGTGTTTCCTGTTCCTCAGTTATCACCTCTTGCGGGTGTTACTCATCATACCTTTTATGACTGCATTTTACACTGTTTAATGTAACTCATTATGTTACCATGGTCACCATTTGAATGGTTTCCAGGTGACCCATGCTTAAGATAACTGTGTTAAAGGAAAACATACACGTGCATGTGTTTGTACCATTGAAACGCGATCCAGGGGTGATCGGACCTTGCTAAGTACGTAACTAGGACTGACCTGCTTCTGATTTGCCTTTGTGCCTGCATACTTGAGTGCATAACACGATCCATGCGGCCTACAGTGCAACTACATATGGGGGTGTAAACACAACAGGGAATGATGACATATGTACGTACATCATGTTGCTTAGATACTAATCCTGTTGCCAAGTTACAATTCCATTGCCTGAGTGCATAGTTGCAGTATTGCATGATGCAATGGTTCATGGCTGGTAAGGTGACTTTTCCGGTAAAAAAACTGTTGAAGTTTTGTTCCCAACCCTGTGGTGCAACATGTTCTCCTGGCTCCAATATCCACATACTAGTAATCCCAACCCTGTGGTGCGACATGTTGTCCTGGCTCCAATATCCACACACTAGTAATCCCAACCCTGTGGTGCTACATGTTGTCCTGGCCCCAATATCCACACACTAGTAATCCCAAACCTGTGGTGCGACATGTTGTCCTGACTCCAATATCCGCATACTAGTAATCCCAACCCTGTGTGCTACATGTTGTCCTGACTCCAATATCCACATACTAGTAATCCCAAACCTGTGGTGCGACATGTTGTCCTGACCCCAATGTCCGCATTGTAGTAATCCCAATCCTGTGGTGCGACATGTTGTCCTGACCCCAATGTCCGCATACTAGTAATCCCAAACCTGTGGTGCTACATGTTGTCCTGACCCCAATGTCCGCATTGTAGTAATCCCAATCCTGTGGTGCGACATGTTGTCCTGACCCCAATGTCCGCATACTAGTAATCCCAACCCTGTGGTGCTACATGTTGTCCTGACCCCAATGTCCGCATACTAGTAATCCCAAACCTGTGGTGCGACATGTTGTCCTGACCCCAATGTCCGCATACTAGTAATCCCAACCCTGTGGTGCTACATGTTCTCCTGACTCCAATATCCGCACACTAGTAATCCCAACCCTGTGGTGCTACATGTTGTCCTGACTCCAATGTCCGCATACTAGTAATCCCAACCCTGTGGTGCTACATGTTCTCCTGACTCCAATATCCGCACACTAGTAATCCCAACCCTGTGGTGCGACATGTTGTCCTGACCCCAATGTCCGCATACTAGTAATCCCAACCCTATGGTGCGACATGTTGTCCTGACCCCAATGTCCTAAACTATACTAGTAATCCCAACCCTGTCACTAACATGTCTGTACATGGAGTGCCTGTCCAAATGACCACTGTACAGCACTGCTACAGCTCAGCTGTGTTAAAATGTCTTAGAAAGACAAAGACTACCTGTCTAAAAACTTCATTGCGGAATCCCTTGGGTGATCCTAGAAGACAGGCTCACCCTGTGTACATGTGTAGCTTCGTGGTAAAACTTTAGAATTCGATAATTCACTCCCTGCAGAGGTTAACAGAACACACACACACACACACACACACACACACACACACACACACACACACACACACACACACAAACACACACACACACACACACACAAACACACACACACACACACACACACACACACACAAACACACACACACACACACACACACACACACACACACACACACACACACACACACACACACAAACACACACACACACACACACACACACAAACACACACACACACACACACACACACACACACACACACAAACACACACACACACACACACACACACACACACACACACACACACACACACACACACACACCGGCTGCAGCCAGCTACATATACTACTATGTCCAGAAGATTATACAGTCACAAAGTGCTCCCAACTAGTAACAGAATCACCAGTTGCCCTGACCTGATAGGCCGGTATTAGTGCTATTCCATGATGTCCCTTACATGTTATACCAAGTGGTAGGCTTTTGGCACAGTTCAGAATATCCAATAGTTACAGCAAAATCGGTGGGTACACTGTAGTACCGCGCAGATGTGTGTTTGTGCATGTAGTGGGTTCAGCACTGCTGGATACAAGTGTCTTGATGGTGGTATGTATGTGTGATACTATTAGTAACTTTTCCCTTATTTGATATAGCACCTTCATTGTAGTGATAAGTGGTAATTAGCCCTTATTGTGCATGCATGCGTGTTATCAATTATGTGCATGTTTCCCACTGTTGTGGGTCTAACAATTCTTTTGTGTTTACATGTAACATGTGCTAATTGAGGTTAACAAGAGCGTGTCGTCATCAATCAGATAATATCTGAGTTCTTTGCTAGCTTATCATTTTGGCATTCCTGAAGTGGACGTACCGATGTGTGCGTGTTCGTGTGGACTCAGGTATCAGGACTGTACGATGATGGCTGAACCCATATCGGGATGATAGGCCTCACCATCACACTTATCGCAATAACTATCTAATACTTGTAAGGGAGGATTTTCAATTTCTAGGAATGGGTTTTCTGTTTCCGTACTAGTGAAATTCCTTTTCATAGGTTTATTTTCCGTTTTTGATATACTGTAATTCTCGTTCAGGGTTAATTCTCGATGCTCGGTATTACTATTGACATGCAGTTGTTATACATTTCAATGGGGCATGAAATCAAAAAATGTGTGCGAGTGTGTGTGCATGTGTGTGTGTGTGTAGTGTGAGCATGTACGTATGTGTAATGTGTGTGGTGTGTATAAGCATGTTAGTATATGTATACATTGTGTGATATATTCTCAAGAACTTGAATGGTTTCTGATTTCTCGTATGTTTGAAAACTTCTAGTGTCAGCATTTCTGGCTGCAGAGTTCAATCTATATCCCTTCCTATCACCTTGTTAGCTCTAATCAGTTTAATTAACGGATTAAAATTGGATAGGTCTTTCGCTATAGGAAATAAAGGAAGTTCACGTGTATATTGTTACTTTTGTTAGTTTGTGTGCATTTAGGGCTCATTTGATCTACTCCATTGTGAATTAGAGCAGGCATTTGTGTATATGTACTCATCTTTCACACACCTTTATCACACACACATACACACACACACACACACAGAGAGAGAGAGAGAGAGAGAGAAGAGATACACACACACACACACACACACACACACACACACACACAGAGAGAGAGAGAGAGAGAGAGAGAGAGAGAGAGAGAGAGAGAGAGAGAGAGAAGCACACACACAAACACACGCACACACTACACTTCATACCCGATATTCAAGGTGTGACAAAGGTAGATGTGATAAGGCTTCAATCTATAAACACACTGCCTTCCACCACGCTGACACCCACATCACAAAGGTTGGAGTCCTACTAGTGTCCAGAGTGTGGGCTGTAATCCTACACTTGCAAATTTACCTGTCAATCATTGATAAGAATATAGTTTTCGTGAAGTGTTCAATTTTTGTGTGTGTTACTGGAACCAATTTGTTGTAATGTGCCCAGTATCAGCGGCTCTCCCCCAGAGAAAGGTTGTCACAATTGAATGTTTCAAATTCCCTTGCAAATACCTATAAATGTAAGTCAATGATAGGACCGAACGTGTGTGAACCTTCACCATAGCCTCAAACTTGTTATGGGATTGTACACTGGTCCCATCTACGTACCTGTACTTGGTGCACTGGTGTCCTGTGTACCTGTACTTGGTACACTGGTGTCCTATCTACCTGTACTTGGTACACTGGTGTCCCATCTACCAGTACTTGGTGCACTGGTGTCCTGTGTACCTGTACTTGGTACACTGGTGTCCTGTCTACCTGTACTTGGTACACTGGTGTCCCATCTACCTGTACTTGGTACACTGGTATCCTGTGTACCTGTACTTGGTACACTGGTGTCCCATCTACCAGTACTTGGTGCACTGGTGTCCCATCTACCTGTACTTGGTACACTGGTGTCCTGTGTACCTGTACTTGGTACACTGGTGTCCTGTGTACCTGTACTTGGTACACTGGTGTCCTGTGTACCTGTACTTGGTACACAGCTTTGACCTTTGTGATCTTCAACACAGCCTCTTTTGTTTGTTTATTGTTCCTAATTCCCGCACTCTTCATCAATTACAAATACACTAAACAGTACAGCTGTCAAAGTACAGAGGCATCAGCAGCTGTTCAGCTATGCTGGTGATCCCATGCCTCTAGAATGAGTGTTCAAGATATTAGAAATCACTGGCAAATTTGTAAATTGGTTATCTCAAGTAGCTTTCAATTTGGGGCTGACCTTTCACCTTCAAACTTTATAATAATTAAATTTTAAGCCCATTGTAAGGTCAAAGGTGGAAGTTCATGTTTGATCCTATGTACCAAATTTTTATCCAACCAAATAATCCTTGGTATGCTAGCAAGTAGTCTGAGTTCACTGTCTCCACACTTAAATCACTAAAGAGTCTATTCGGGTTGAAAGAACCTCTGATGAAGAAATTATGTTTGGAAACCTTCACACTCGGATTCCAGAGTAATCTCAACTTCTCAGCTTGACAAATTTCTCAAATTCACCATTTTCCCTTATGCAATATAAAGTGTGAATTAACTACTGTAATAGTCGTACTAACCCCATTATTAGTCAAATGTTACATTCCGGAAGTCAAAATGAAAATATGCTGAATTTGTTTTATCGGTCATTGACCAAATCCAGTAATAGTATAGGTTTGAATAGGATCTGTGATCTGTGATCGGTCATCTGTGATCGGTCATCTGTGATCGGTCATCTGTGATCGGTCATCTGTGATCGGTCATCTGTGATCGGTCATCTGTGATCGGTCATCTGTGATCGGTCATCTGTGATCGGTCATCTGTGATCCGTGATCTGTGATCTGTGATTGCTACGCTGGAATGCCTATTGCTCTGTGAATCCACCTGATTCTCAGTGAGATGCAAAACAGTCACCAATACGTAGTTGTTACATTTTCAACATGTATGACCCTGTGGTATCTCTGGTATCTCTCCTATGGACGTTGAAATGTACTCACGGGATGCTTCCATTTCGGATGTTCTGCAATTTGTGTATCTTCTTTCTCTTCTATCGTGATTGTACTATGCTTCGTCACAGCTAACATTGTAGGGATCAATGCTACATCCTATCCTAGATAGACCCCAGGTGGATACAGTGAATACTCGTTAATCCACCACAATTCATTTTCAAAGAATATGGTGGATTAACGAGTTTGGCGGATTAACTGGATATTCATTGGTACTTGTACATTATATTGGTACTGGGAAATTATGGCAGATTAAAAGGTTTGGCGGATGAAGAGGTAGCAGATTAACGAGAGTTTACCGTAGTCCTTTGTGATCTGAGCCTGGTTTGGACTCCAAACCTCACCTTCAACAAGACTGTGCTAAAATTAGTATGGTCATGTGGGAGTGCTAATGTCTTTGGCTCCAATGTTATTACCTCAAGTTGGTTGTATGTGTGCTTGCATAACTTTCTGGTCCATAAGATATGAGGTGCTAATTGTACTGTTAACCTTGTGCATGTGTTTTTGTGGGGGGGAGGGAAGTATTTATCACTGCCCTGATCTGGCAAGGAGATATTTGTTAGGCTGGTAATGGGAAATGAAATGTTAGTGAGTGATTATGTTATCAATGTGTGGTGTCAATGGGGTCAATGGATACAAACAAACTAAGCAATGCAATTTTAGTCACTGTGTACATTTCATGTATGTATCGTGTGTACAGTATCACATGGTGTGTACACAGTAAAACGTCTACGTGTGTCTGTACATTAGGGTCTCTACTAGTGTGTGTACAGTGGGACCTCTACTAGTGTGTGTACAGTAGGACCTCTACTAGTATGTGTACAGTAGGACCTCTACTAGTGTGTGCACAGTAGGACCTCTACTAGTGTGTGTACAGTGGGACCTCTACTAGTGTGTGTACAGTAGGACCTCTACTAGTGTGTGTACAGTAGGACCTCTACTAGTGTGTGCACTGTAGGACCTCTACTAGTGTGTATACAGTGGGACCTCTACTAGTGTGTGTACAGTAGGACCTCTACTAGTGTGTGTACAGTAGGACCTCTACTGGTGAGTGTACAGTGGGACTCTCTACTAAAGTGAGTGTACAGTGGAACATCACAATTCTCAGGTGCGGGCAATGAAGATTGCATTAGATCAATTTTAACATGCTTGCTAATCACCGTACTCCATTCTTCAAATCAAGGTTATCACGTACCTCTTTGATCTGTGCTGGTAACCCAACTCCACCTCAAAACATAACACTGTGTGCATACGCTTCATTAGGAGGTGATGTACTTTAAGTTATGTGAAAAGTATGCATGTGCACATTTGTATATTTTTGTTGAAGGAAGCTTCCTATGTACAACTATTTTTCATGATATTATTATAACTTAATGTACATCACCTCCAACTGAAGAGTGTGAACTAGCATTGGGTTACAAGGACGGACCAAAGAGGTACGTGACAGTCAAAGTGTACAGTGCAGCTGATACTTCCAGTGAACAGAAGATTAAGTGTGTTGAGGTGTATGTGTGTTTACCAACTCAGAATTGACACCAATTCTCACATGCCACCTACAAGCACACTATGAATGGAGTTGATGGACTGATTTGTCACAACATACATACGTATTGAAATAAATCGTGTAAGTATGCAAGATAGATTATTGGATATCCCCATTAAGATAGGTATTATTAAATAGTCCGAGAAGATAAAAGTACTTTGTTTCAGCGTAGGGAGTAGTGAGGGCGCCTCTATAGTGAGGACACCTGTAGTGAGGACACCTCTGTAGTGAGGACACCTCTGTAGTGAGGACACCCCTGTAGTAAGGACACCTCTGTAGTGAGGACACCCCTGTAGTAAGGACACCCCTGTAGTGAGGACACCCCTGTAGTGAGGACACCCCTGTAGTGAGGACACCCTTGTAGTGAGGACACCCCTGTAGTAAGGACACCTCTGTAGTGAGGACACCTCTGTAGTGAGGACACCCCTGTAGTAAGGACACCTCTGTAGTGAGGACACCTCTGTAGTGAGGACACCCCTGTAGTAAGGACACCCCTGTAGTAAGGACACCTCTGTAGTGAGGACACCTCTGTAGTGAGGACACCCCTGTAGTAAGGACACCTCTGTAGTGAGGACACCCCTGTAGTAAGGACACCCCTGTAGTAAGGACACCCCTGTAGTAAGGACACCTCTGTAGTGAGGACACCTCTGTAGTGAGGACACCCCTGTAGTGAGGACACCCCTGTAGTGAGGACACCTCTGTAGTGAGGACACCTCTGTAGTGAGGACACCTCTGTAGTGAGGACACCTCTGTAGTGAGGACACCCCTGTATTGTTCAGTGATGATGCTTCAGGTGTTTTCAATGACCATGTTCACTAGATGACTCACAGGGCTTCTTCACATTATGCCAAAATCGATTAAGGTACAAATCCACTGTATTTTTGCTCTTTGAAGTTAATAATTCATTCAATGCTCCGTGATCCCCAACGAAGCATAGGACTCCCTTTTCCGAAAACCAACCACTGTTAAACTCCTTCCACCGCCATTCGACCTAGCTCTCCCCTACATCCCATTGTGCACATGTTATGTAAAGGAGTGCAAATTGGCAGGAAAAACACCAAGCTTCCACGTACAGCACTAATTGGTAGTGTAAATGCAATCACACGGCTAATTCAATTTCTTTTGTTCTGTGCAGCCATTAGCGTGCGTGCATGCGTTGGGCTACATCTGACCATCAGCACCTGTTCCTCGTTTTATTGAGTTGACGGAACAGCTAACGTGTATCCTCTCTGTGGTGGTCAACATTGGTAATTGGAACAAATCAGTCGTACAATGATGATCTGTCTGCCTGTGATATTCGATATGAGAATTATTCCTATCAATTATGATAAATTTGTCAGCCTATTATATTGGATTAAACTATGCCGATTGTGTCCCTGATATTGTATTGCATAGGTATTCCCGAGATAATGTGTAACCAGCATCTTTGAATTTTTTAATAAATTACATTAGTAATAGCCTTATTGTTTACACAGTAGTAGAGGTTCTACTGTAAACACACTAGTAGAGGTTCTACTGTACACACACTAGTAGAGGTCCTAATGTACACACACTAGTGGAGGTCCTACTGTACACACACTAGTAGAGGTCCTAATGTACACACACTAGTAAAGGTCCTACCGTACACACACTAGTAGAGGTCCTACCGTACACACACTAGTAGAGGTCCTAATGTACACACACTAGTAGAGGTCCTAATGTACACACACTAGTAGAGGTCTTACTGTACACACACACACTAGTAGAGGTCCCGCCGTACACACACTAGTAGAGGTCCTACTGTACACACACTAGTAGAGGTTCTACCATACACACACTAGTAAAGGTCCTACCGTACACACACTAGTAGAGGTCCTAATGTACACACACTAGTAAAGGTCCTACCGTACACACACTAGTAGAGGTCCTACCGTACACACACTAGTAGAGGTCCTAATGTACACACACTAGTAGAGGTCCTACTGTACACACACTAGTAGAGATCCTAATGTACACACCTTATTAGAGGTCCTACTGTACACACACTAGTAGAGGTCCTACTGTGCACAAACTAGTAGAGGTCCTACTGTACGCACACTAGTAGTGGTCCTACTGTACAAGCACTAGTAGAAGACCTACTGTACTTAAAGGCCTACCAAAAGAATTTCTATTGTATGCACACCGTATGTACAGTAGAACCTGTATTGAGAGACCACTGTATGTACATTAGAACCTGTATTGAGAGACCACTGTATGTACAGTAGAATCTGTACTGAGAGACCACTGTATGTACAGTAGAACCTGTATTGAGAGACCACTGTATGTACAGTAGAACCTGTATTGAGAGACCACTGTATGTACAGTAGAACCTGTATTGAGAGACCACTGTATGTACAGTAGAACCTGTATTGAGAGACCACCGTATGTACAGTAGAACCTGTATTGAGAGACCACTGCATGTACAGTAGAACCTGTATTAAGAGACCACTGTA
The DNA here is from genome assembly GCA_964020155.1 of Chondrilla cf. caribensis. Taxonomy (NCBI): domain Eukaryota; kingdom Metazoa; phylum Porifera; class Demospongiae; order Chondrillida; family Chondrillidae; genus Chondrilla; species Chondrilla cf. caribensis. Next base: position 4,376,811 of record OZ026553.1, read on the forward strand.
TGTACAGTAGAACCTGTATTGAGAGACCACCGTATGTACAGTAGAACCTGTATTGAGAGACCACTGTATGTACAGTAGAACCTGTATTGAGAGACCACCGTATGTACAGTAGAACCTGTATTGAGAGACCACTGCAATGATAGATCACGTATGTCATTAAACAGATCAACGCTTTATGCACCAAATATCATGTGTTGCATGTAGCAACATTCTGCAAACCAAGAGGTGGCATTGGCCAGTGGACGTGTTTCTTGTGTACCTGAATTTGAAGACCCTTTGAAGGCACATATCATGTTGAACCTACATAAATGCACACTTAAGTACTTTTCACTGTTTTCAAGGTACTACTTTGCCACTTACCAGTGATAAAGTGGTTTATGGGCTGGCGGAGTGGAAATTGTAGTAAACTGATAGTGAAGATTGGAATTAGTGTCCATTATCTTATCTTCTTTGTTGTGTTAAAAGCTCGTCATATCACCACTAATGTATTATACATTTTGTAAAAACATGCTAATAGAAGTATGGCCCAGCTTCGGAAAGCTTTTTACTGCAATTCTGTTTTTGAGGTAAACTAATTACTCCATTGTCCGATATGATTTGGTTGTAATTTACGACTGTTAGAGATCTGTTACTACCACCATTAGGATCTCTCTCTCCCTCTCCCTCTCTCTCTCTCTCTCTCTCTCTCTCTCTTTCTGTGTGTGTGTGTGTGTGTGTGTGGTGTACATAAATAGCATGCTCACATGCACACACATATGGGCACGCGTGCGTGTGCACACACACAGGCACACACACGGACACACACTGTACGTGTAGACACACTAATTCACAGCCTAAACATACATGGTATTGTACTTGTGCGCTAACTTCCATTCTTTTTCTCTTTCTGCACTTGTGTATAGGTTTTGCATGGAGAATACTCCACTGGAGAACCGCAAGAAGATCACGATGAACGTGGACCTGAAGAACTTGAGCAAGAAATGAGACCTCGTGCATATTCACAAGATTAGACATGTGTGCTTACTTTTCTGCACTCTATTCCTGATCCTTTTACAACTTTGAACCACAGCAAATGTACACAAACATTGTGTAGTTCACACACAACGTTATGTTGTTGTTTATCTTGCAGTTTAATTATTATTATTATAATTATTATTATTAATTCTTATATGCCTCATTATACTGAAAGATATTATGATATTGACATTATATAATCATTATGAATTAATATATTTTATTGCAATACTAGGTATATGTATAATGTTATCATAGAGTGCGATAGCACTTTATGAAGGGATGACGCGAAAACAAAATGGCGGCCCTATACCTCGCATACATAACAGTTTTGCAAAATATCGCCTATGAACATAATATTATAATAATGTACGTACATAGTATATATATATATATATATTATATGTACACAGCTAGCTAGCCTATAGCTATAGTCCAGGATCCAATGTGGCCAGATATTGTATACTGCATAATATAGTATTGTAGTGATGTCCAGAAGAGTCTAGAACATTCCAGTCCCAATTTTGCTTTGTGTTCTGTTACAGTCACTGATCGAGTTGAATACACAAAATAAACTGACCTTTTTGTCAGAGCATGAGTTGCACGTTGAATCGTTTTTGTGGAGGCACTCATAACAGTATTATGTACATACAGTGGTACCCTGTATTTTATTTGCAATTATAAATGCATCGTGTAATTTGTAATTATATATATACATCCATGCATTATGTACATACGTATATGTACATATATATACATGTGTACAATACCATTATAACAGTGATTATAATATAAGATTGAGTATATGCGCGCATGTTATGTATTATAATATATTTTATAAATATTATACTATAGTAATTGTATACAATAATATTTTTATTATAAATCCATGTATACATGCGCATGCATGTCTTAATGTATAATTTGCATTGATTCTAATGGTTATGATTATTATTTGGTATACTTGCATTATAATACATACTAATTTAAAAGTATGCATAATATCACCATCATGGCCATGGTATGCAGCATGACATTACATAATAAGTGCTATAAATAGAACATAGTTATGTCACACCAATCAGTCACAACAAATTGAGAAATTGCAATAATTACTGCTGATTATAACCAAATAACTCAAGGAGTTTGAGAGGAACTGACTTAATATAACAATGTTTTTTGCGTCTTCTTTGTACAATTGCAAAGAAAAATAAACAAGTACGCACACAGGCACACCGGCACACACACACACACTGGCACACACGCACATATAAAACTGTACATTGTTTCATGTGTAAAATTAATGTAGTAAGTATAGCATTGTCAGTTGTATAGCTGGTACAAAAATTAATACTGTGTGTCAGTCAGGGAATGTGTATAAAATTGTCTGGACTCTTACATTCTGTAATGTCAACTGTTGCTACATATAAAATTATTATACCTGAAAGACTGCCTAGTACAGAATATAAATTCACAGCCACTTGCAAGGATCACAGCCTGATTCTGTAGACACAGCTATTGCTTAGTACACGTTGCAGTCAGGATTTTTGGAGTCGTAGGCGATGAAACTGTCACCGGGACAACAGTTGTCCCAGGATACCACATTTGCAAAAATGGCGGATAACCAGTCATAAGAGGAATTCTAAGTGGAGGACTTAATGGCTGTTGTTGTTGTTGTTGTTGTTGTTGTTGTTGTTTCTGCATTGGAAGTGCTGGTAAGGGCAAGCCTGCCATTCTCTGGGAGAGGATGCTAGCCGTGGTGCTGTTAAGGACACTTGCGTACGGATGGTATCCTGTCCTTATGGCCATTTTTTCCTTCTTGCGATACTTGGCACGCCTGTTCTGAAACCATACCTGAGATAAGATCAAGAGAGTATGAATATCATTAACTACAATGCGAATAAAATTAACACACACCAATTAGGTTAGTAATGGTCTGCAACTAATTTCATTGTGGCCTCCAAACCAGCCAAAGCTCAGTCGTGTGTTTCCAGGACAATTATATCCAATTACTCGCTCATAATTTGATTACATCCACACACACACTACCACACAACATGTGTAAACATGGGAGCGCAAACACACAGCGATATCACAAATACACAATACACAAACTATGTACACACATGCCTGCACAAATGCGCGTCCGGACATATGCACATACACACAGATGCATGTATGCACACACACACACACACACACACACATACACACACACACACACACACACACACACACACACACACACACACACACGCACACACACCTGAATCTTTGCCTCTGCTAAACCTAAACGCAGAGCTAACTTCTCTCGCATGAAGACATCAGGATAGTGTGTCTGACGAAACACAAACTCCAGTTCATCAAGCTGAGCTTGTGTGAAAGTTGTTCGTGTTCTTTTAGACTTTGCACAGTCAAGGGGCTCAGATGGACTGGTTGGGTCCTTAATCTCACCATCACTGTGTGTTTGGTCTGTGGAGAAAGAAAGAAGATCATGGTGATCAGGGTCTCAGTCAGCTAGTAGTGAGGGTAACAGTGAGCTAGTAGTGAGGGTGAGAGTGAGCTAGTAGTGAGGGTGAGAATGAACTAGTAGTGAGGGTGAAAGGAGCTAGTAGTGAGGGTGAAAGGAGCTAGGAGTGAAGGTGAGTGAGCTAGTTGTTGAGAAAGTGTCTGCTAAAGAAATTGAAGGACATAGAACTTGTCCTGGCAGGGATACCTGGACCCAGGAAGTGGTCACCAACTGTCATAATCGAATGAACAGGATTGGCCATGAGGTGCTAATAAGCAAGTAGGATTGGTGTTCACAATGACAGAGTATTGGACTGCAGTTCTACCAACAAAACTACCCTAAATACTTCACAAGAACAACAGAATAAAGCCACATGGCAACCAGTCCACAGTTGCATCAAAATATAGCCAGAAGTATGAATGAACAGAACCTCACAAAGGATATACAAACTAACCATCTCTGTCAGTGAGAGAATCAAACGATTCTGAACAGATGGACTCTCTTCCAGAATCCTGACCTTCCTCAAAGCCCAGTTTGGTTGTCACATCAGAGCCAAGGGTGTCCTCTTCCTCGGTCTTGCGTTCAGTTGTTACTTGTTCAGAGGTATTGTGTCCCAGAATAAAGTCAATGGTAAATCTCATCTTTCTCAGTGTAGGCCTACTGTAAGTACAGTGATATAGGTCAGTTTCTTCAGTTAGAGCTGTTGAGTCAAGGGTACACCTGTAGCTTGCAGTAGCAGCAGGGACAAACTGCTCAGTCCAGTCAGTTGTGTGTATGTCAGTAGCTGGACTTGGGGTGCTGGGCTTTTATACCAGTGGGGAAGCCAGACAAGCGCTAAAGCACATTAACAACGTGTTAACCAAATATGGATACCATACAAGTGCAGTTTTCTGTGTCTGTGTCTGTGTGTGTGTGTGTGTGTGTGTGTGTGTGTGTGTGTGTGTGTGTGGTGTGTGCGTGTGCGTGTGCGTACATGGATGCTTGTGTGTGTTCATGTTCTATTTTGTGTGTATGTGTATGCACAAACGTGCACGTGTGTCCGAGTACATGTGTTGCCTCTGATTGCGAAATCCAGTCTCCAATACTAATTCATCCACCATAATACATACTACGCATGATTGGGGACCGCAAAAAAAATTTTAGGCCCAGGGGACAGGAAGCCAATGACATGTGTGAAATGAAGCCAATGTTTGTAGCAATACATGCCTGGGTAACACTCAATGAGTACAGAAGCCCTTCCATCTCTTGTCAAGTGATTTTTCTAACAAGAAGCATGAAATCAGTGGAGACAGGAAGACTAGACAGACAAGAAAGGACAGTAATGATCCAATTAGCACCTAACTGCATCTCAAACTGTAAGTGTGTCCATCAATCTAGTGGAGATAAAACTGCTGATAATTTTTTTCAAAAGAGACCTCTCTCTGATAAGGATGCAAGGAGTAGGGGACATTTTGATATGTTGAATTCCTTCCTCATTGTAGTTCGAATGTAAACAGCTTGTTGCCAGTTTTGAATAGAACTCGATTGGCTACCAGGCCAGCTGAAGGGGTGCACCCTTCCTCCTCAATTAAATCTGACCACACCTCCTAATGACCAATCAAGACATAAACTGTGTAACACAGGGAAAGACTACAAGTTTACAGTACAAGCAAGGATCGACACACATGCAACAAAGCTACCTACCATCACATTATTGTTATAATAAGATAATTAAAGTGAACCACAATGCTCTCCACTCAACACTCGGGGCAAATACAGTCAAACATCTTCATAACAGCACAATTTACCACATTAGTTGCTTCATGAACTACATATCTTGTATTTAACTGTATTGGCTACACATAGTAGTCTGTTTAAACATCTGGGGACACGGAAATACAGAGGAACCTGTATAGGTCAGACTTCTGGGGGCACTTAAAATGGTGATGTTATAGAGAGGTTTGACTGTAGAAACTAGTGTGACAATAAATAATGTCAGTTACAATAACAAGAATAACAATAACAATAACAATAACAATAACAATAACTATATAGTACGGATATCCATGTATTGAAGTTACAGGTATGGGGAAAACACATTAATGATGTCCCAACTACAGGGGTGTCCTCACTACAGGGGTGTCCTCACTACAGAGGTGTCCTCGCTACAGAGGTGTCCTCACTACAGAGGTGTCCTTACTACAGAGTTGTCCTCACTACAGAGGTGTTCTTACTACAGAGGTGTCCTCACTACAGGGGTGTCCTCACTACAGGGGTGTCCTTACTACAGAGGTGTTCTTACTACAGAGGTGTCCTCACTACAGGGGTGTCCTCACTACAGAGGTGTCCTTACTAGACATGTACTGAGACAACTTGAACACACGAGGTATCTATCTACGTACGCACTTCAAACTACATGAAATATGAGAAAACTCAACTATACACACTGAAAATACTATGGCTATCAATTATTATAGATATCCGAGCAGTAGGGGTAGCTACGCTACACACCAGTAGGGGACGGAATCCAGAGACTATTACACATGTGCAATGGTGAGGTGAGAAGTGAAGTACAGTCTTTAATAGCACACAGTGCACGGAATGTGCCTTCTGCATAGCGCAAACAAATGGAGTTTCAGTGGTTGGGCATTTTCAGCTACGTAGATCACCTTCCCCAAGCCTCGGAGCGTTTCCTGTCTAGATCTACGCAGGGAGCAAGCACCACTAAGCCCACCAACCCCCTACACAGGTCCACCAAGACATGCTGTGTATTGCACCACACTACGTACGTAGGTTCACCTAATCTCCCTATAGTCTAGCAAGACAGCTAACACATATTGCAACATACACCTATCCCCCTAGTCTAGCAAGACAGCTAACACATATTGCAACATACACCTATCCCCCTAGTCTAGCAAGACAGCTAACACATATTGCAACATACACCTATCCCCCTAGTCTAGCAAGACAGCTAACACATATTACAGCTAACACATATTGCAACATACACCTATCCCTAGTCTAGCAAGACAGCTAACATATTACATCATCATCAGATACACCTATCCTTGTGAACATATTTGGTACAAATGAGGTAATAAAAAGTCTAAATTGGCAACAGTCATCACATATGAAGTCACAGTCCAACACAATAATACATCATTGTGTGCAGGACGGTTATCAGGGTACCTTCTCAGGGAACATACCATGAAAGTGTGTTTGGTGATTTGATGGGAGGAAGATAGATCATTAACAATTAGCTTTAATGGTATCAGGATGTGGTTAACAAATGCACACAATATACACAATATCCTGGTTAGTCAGTCCTTTGTACTTGAGAGTGAATACAGTTTTGTTGGATTCGTACTTGTATTTATACTTGGTGGGGAAGGTTTATTGCGCAATAAGCCTGTGCAAGGCCTGAGGTTGGCAAATCATATCACAGGATTTATGCCAAACCAGCTGAAAATAGACCGAAGTCTCTATCAGCTGGGAGACTGAAGTCTGATTTTGATGGCATTTTGATAGAGACTTCAGTCTATTTTCAGCTGGTTGGGCGTAAATTCAGTGATATAATTTTGCATTTATACTTGTAGTTTCACTGCGATGTTCAAGCCTGAGTGTTGAATTCAGTGGATCATATGCATGTGGGCTAGCTATATGGGTGCACTTTTACATGGATAAACTTCATAGATACACAATGTACACATGTAAATACGTACATATCATCGACTCAATGGTGGTTGAAGTAGACATCTCTACATGACATGACTACACCTGCTGCTTACACATACATACATACAGTGATCATATGCGTATTTGGGGATATTATACAGTTGTATCCTCCCTGGGTGTGTATTAGGGGATATTATACAGTTGTATCCTCCCTGGGTGTGTATTAGGGGATATTATACAGTTGTATCCTCCCTGGGTGTGTATTAGGGGATATACAGTAGTATCCTCCCTGGGTGTGTATTAGGGGATATACAGTTGTATCCTCCCTGGGTGTGTATTAGGGGACATACAGTTGTATCCTCCCTGGGTGTGTATTAGGGGATATACAGTTGTATCCTCCCTGGGTGTGTATTATAGGGGACATACAGTTGTATCCTCCCTGGGTGTGTATTAGGGGACATACAGTTGTATCCTCCCTGGGTGTGTGTTAGGGCATATATAGTTGTATCCTCCCTGGGTGTGTATTAGGGGACATACAGTTGTATCCTCCCTGGGTGTGTATTAGGGCATATATAGTTGTATCCTCCCTGGGTGTGTATTAGGGGATATTATACAGTTGTATCCTCCATGGGTGTGTATTAGGGGATATACAGTTGTATCCTCCCTGGGTGTGTATTATAGGGGACATACAGTTGTATCCTCCCTGGGTGTGTATTAGGGGACATACAGTTGTATCCTCCCTGGGTGTGTGTTAGGGCATATATAGTTGTATCCTCCCTGGGTGTGTATTAGGGGATATTATACAGTTGTATCTTCCCTGGGTGTGTATTAGGGGATATTATACAGTTGTATCTTCCCTGGGTGTGTATTGGGCACGCATGTGTGCTTGTGAATACATATGGTGTATATACATTCATGCTGTGTGTATGTATGCACACAGCAAGTACAATGCATACAGCATGTATCTATTAACATAAGTACCGAAAACACGTATTTTGTTCACAGTGCATGCGTCGGTATAACAGGAGTACATTGCACAGAACAAGTCTAAGCTTGTCAACATGGCAAAGCATGAAAAGTGTAATATGTTTAGTCATTTGTGTTTGACATTACATACACACTTTTAGCAGATGTTTGGCTGTTGCTTATAATGCACTTATGGTCTTCTGGGAAAGGCGTGACACCAAGTTGGCATAATAAAGGTTGTTTACAATACATAATTACAAAACATTAAACAGAATATCCAAACTATATTGTGTACAAAATTGAGGTTTACAGCCTTCACCAGATACATTACACCTGTCAATGTGTGACCTATGATGGGAGAATTGCCTATTGCGAAACAATAAACAGTGCATTATCACTTTATTGGCAACCAATAGATGTAGACAGGGGGACAAGCAGGTCAGTCAGGAGGACTGCCATGTGGTCTTCACTCACGTCTACAAACTGTGTTGATAACACACAATGTATATACAGTACAGTACGCGCATCACACATGTACTTTATGTACAGTACGAGCATCACACATGTACTTTATGTACAGTATGCACATCACACACATACTTTATGTACAGGACGCGCATCACACATGTACTTTATGTACAGTACGCGCATCACACATGTACTTTATGTACAGTACGTGCATCACACATGTACTTTATGTACAGTACGAGCATCACACATGTACTTTATGTACAGTACACACATCACACATGTACTTTATGTACAGTACACACATCACACATGTACTTTATGTACAGTACGCACATCACACATACTTTATGTACAGTATGCACATCACACGTGTACTATATGTACAGTGCGTGCGCATCACACATTTACTATACTTTCAATACGTGTATCACACATACACTGTGTATACAATATGCACATCACACATGCACTATATGCAAAGTACTGTATATATAATGTGCACAGTATGTACAGCAGATTAGTGGCTGGGTTCACTTCTCTTTGTATTGAGCTTATCAGTAGTACATGATGAAGACCAGCTGTCATACATATATGGGCATCAAATAGACTATGGTACACCCGTACATACAAGAAAATGTGCAGTTGCAAAAGCACACAACATACCACACACACACAACCCACCATAATGCATACGCACATACACATGCACGTACACACACAACACATACAATGTACAATATTATGCATACACACACACACGCACACACAAACACACACACACACACACACACACACACACACACACACACACACACACAAACACACACACACACACACACACACACACACACACACACACACACACACACACACACATTAGGTACAGCATGTACGTACATATACAGTAAGTGACATAATACAGTGTAATAGCACATACCATACAAGGAGTACAAGTCGTTTGAATCTAGAGCTCATGACCACCTAACAGGGGTCAAACAGTTCATGACAACCACTTGTGAAGTACTTAAAAAGCAATTTTAAATTGACTTTGGAGGAGAACCCGTCTTGGTATGCTCAATTCCGA